>JABUQX010093091.1:42500-55000 GCA_015478945.1 Trachelipus rathkii | reverse complement strand
TTCGACCAACCCTATCTTCCATGGGCCGAGCTTGGTCCTACTCCCACTTTTGGCCACCCTTAGGGCTGGCCAGCCCTTTGAGGTCTTTTACTTTTTGTCCTTGACCTTTCTCCAAAGCTTGCTAGATACCATAATAATTTTACCCACGCTAATTTTTTGACCACCGTGTCTCCACCCAATGTGGGTCAATTTTATCCCACGCTACCTCTAGGCCTGTACTTTTTGTAACCCTTTAGGGAAAAGTGAAATCCTTTTGATGTTCAACCTTTTGTCCTGACCTTCTCAAAAGCTTGATGATATCATGTGGGTCGTTTTTGACCCATTTATGAGGTAATGTCCTACCTTTAGGGACTAAGCCCTTTTTTGATGTCTTAACCTTGGCTTGACCATGATATTTGGCCTGACTTTGCTAGATACCATGGGTCAATTTGGCCCACGGTAATTTTTGGCCACTTGTGTCCCACCCGTCACATATTTTCGTTCCTAACTTGATCGTATGTATGGATCTATCCCAACTTGAACACCTACACACACACACACACACACACACACACACACACACACACACACACTTACACTTATAAACACATTCACTATGACACCTACATTTACCCATAGACACTAACATTTACATCTTATACACACACACACACACACACACACAATACACACACAGATTTCACTTACACACACGCAGACAGATTTACTTACACTCACCCAGATTTACTTACACTCACACAGATTTCCTTACATTCACGGCCAAATTTATTTACCATCACTCACAGATTTACTTACACAACACAGATTTAAAAAAAAGATAGCCACACACACACACACACACATAATATCATGTTTGGTCATAAGGCCCTGTGACTTAGCACTTATACACACACATTCACAGACACTTATACACATTCAACAGACACTTATGATGCACATATAGACACTTATATTGCTACTTATACTGTCATACAAACACACCTACCAACCCTTGGTCTTCCAGTTGGTCAATTTTGGCCTAATTCACTTTATTATCCTTAATTTTTCGTCAGCCCTAATTTTCGGGCAAACCCTTTGGTCTTCCATGGATCAATTTTGAGAACCAAAATTTTCGGTCAACTCCTTTGTACCTAGGCCACTCTTGGTACTGCAACTTTTCTTTGACCTGTAGCTTTTTTGATGACTTTGATGGTTCCCAAATCACCGCAAGAAGTATCTAGGGATGTTCTATTAGTTCCATGAGTATTCTATGAGTGCCAGGTGAGTGCTAGGTGCCAGGTGAGTGCCAATGAGCGCCAATGAGTGCCAATGAGTGCCAAGTAGTGCCAAGTGAGAGCCACATAGTGCCAACTGAGCCACTTTTCAGCCTTTTCTAGCCTCCTGAGCCCAGAATAGCCCCAATATGAAAGCACTCAGGTTATAAAAGGAGGATCTGATTAGGGGAGACATAGTTGCTAGATGCCTTTACCATGAGTTAGTCTTTTTCTAACACTTATACAATATACACACACACAAACACACCTACACACATACACCTACAACACTTATACACGCATTCACTATGACACCTTATACACTCTATGACAATTTATGCTACTACACCTTATAGACACTTACATTCAACCCATACACTTACACTCACACCCACACACAGATACACTTATTGTTTACACTCGCACACTTGCTTTTGATGCCTCAGCCTTGATGCCTCAACTTTGATGCCTCAGCATTAATGCCTCAACTTTGATGCCTCAACTTTAATGGCTCAACTTTGATCGTCATCTTTGATACTATCTATATTGATGATTCATCCTTGATGAAATCATCTCGATGGTCATATCTCTACCCTGGCACAAAGAACAGAGTTGACAGCCACGCCCTCCTGATCAGGTTAACCACCAGGGCGCAGCGTGCGCCCTCCGCGCAAAGACAACCAACCCCGCACCCAAGCGACCCGCCGGGCGTCCCCGCCCGCCGCGTTCCCGCCTGCCGCGTGCGCCCGCAGGCGCAATATTTCCGCGTACCTGCCCGCCGCGTCCGCCGGCGCAATATTCCTGCGGGAATGAAAATATATATACCTATGAGTCATTCATTTTATTTATACTTAAACATTTCAAAGACTTTTCGAATATACTATGAGTCATTCTTTTTTTTATATCATACTTAAACATTTTTATTAAAACATTTAGCGAACCTAAAACTGTAACCCATTACAGACCTATTTATTTTTTACTTAATATTTTTTAATTTATAAATTTTTAAAATTGTATGTAAGAAGAGAAAACCAGAGTGTCTGATATATAAACATTTTGTTTTACTAAATTTAATGAAATTCTTATTAAAAACATTAACATTAAATACCTTCAGTAAATCAACAGAGGTGTTACCTAACACCTAGCGGGATTGAAGCTTTTTTTAATGCATTACTGTTTTACTGTTTTTAACTCATGTTTTACTGCTTAACTCATGTTTTACTGCTTAAAATTACACCAAAGCAAATCAGTAATCAATAGAGGTGTTACCTCAAGGAGTTAGTATGCTTTTGTTTTACTGCTTTTACTGTTTTAACTCCATGTTTACTGCTTTAACCTGTTATGTTTCCTACCGTTTCTAACTCATATATTTGCTAACACAGATGCTCCAGCTAAACTGTGCAAATCAATAGAGTAAGCTACATAGCAACAAGGGATTAGTACAGCTGCAGAGTTACTGTTTTATCTGTTAACTAATAGTGTTTTACCGCTTGACTCGCCATATTTATTAACATATAAACCTTAAAGCAGGTAACTAGTAATCAATAGGTGTTAAGCATAGCAACAAGGGATTAGTATGCTTGTTTTACTGTTTTACTGCTTTAACTCATATAGTTTTACTGCTTTAACTCATGTTTTACTGCTTTAAATCCTCATGTTTTTACTGCTTTAACTCATGCTTTACTGCTTTAACTCATATATTTGTTAACATTATGTTTCTTTTTATGCATTTTTATTTTGTTTCAATACGTGGTACGGATATGGGTATTCGTTTATTGCCTTTATTTTTATTATTTTACTTTATTATTAGTTTTATTTTTACTATTATATTTTTATTATTATACTCCTATAGTGTTATTTACTCATGCCCACAGTTATTATTATTTAAACATACACACACACACACACACACACACACACACACACACACACACACACACACACCCTACACCTACACTTATATTATAACGTATAATTTATTAAAACATTTTATTTTTATTTTTATTATTATACTTAGTGCTATTTACTTCATGCCTATTGTTGTTATTATTATTTAGAGTAATACACACACACACACACACACACACACACACACACACACACACGCCCCCACACCCTTACACATAACGTATAATTTATTAAAACATTTTGTGTTTTAATTCAAACACGTACATTTATATTACTCATTCAAAAATAACTAAAAAAAATATTTCAAAGTTTCTTAAAACCTTCTATAATAAATCAATCATTATCTCTGGAACATAGAATTTATTATTAACTGTTAATACTTTTGTTTATAAATTTTATAACTACAAGTTTTAAAATAACCTTTACTAAAATTTTATGAATTCATTAAAAACAGTATATTTTACGTACCCAGCAATAAATCAGTAACCAGGCACAGCCCCCAGCACCCTCTCTACACTCAAGCCATGCCATCGTTTTGTCTTTATTGACTACTGCTTAAGACATCATCTTTAGCCATAATAAGTATGTACACAAAATAAGTTCTTCTCTGCTAACATAACATGCATTCATTAAAATCATTCTAAGTTTTTACTTAAAATAACAATTATTCAATTACATTTATATTATTCGCCTCGATGTTAACTAAAATATTTCAAAGTTTTTTAAATACTTAAATTTTCTCTTTTATTATTATTATTATTATTATCTATGTATTATTTGGACAATCCATCAATGAGAAAACGAATAACAACCCTTGCACTCCCATGATGATGAAACCGACCTCTCTGTAAAATGTGAAAAATTATCTCTTTATTCCTAACATAGAAAATCCTATCTCTATCCTTAAAGATTAGCTCACCTAGGTCAAAGAGTATTTCAAACTGACCTTTCTGTAAAATGTAACAACTACGTTAGCCTTCAACGAATAAATTTAGATAAGCCTTTTGTATCCCAGGCTGATTTAAGCCTAATAACAGGTCCCAGTACAGACAAGAATCATTGTTATTATATATTTATAAATATATTTAACTGAAAGATGTTGGACTGGCAAGATCCCTTTACAGGTAAGAAAGAATGTTTTCTCCATTTAATCTGGTCTGGAGGAACTCATTCCTTATATGACCATGATTATCGCGACTTATTAATCGTCTTAGAGAGTTATCTTCCTTATACCCCTTTGAGAGGTGTTTTATTATCTCCAAAACTCATTTTAAAATCATAGTCATTTTAGCTGTTAAGCGGTGCACAAGTTATCTGATTTGTATTAAAAGTGTTTTATTTTTACTAAGTGTATATCATATTTATAATAAATACTTACATTGAGGAATAATTATAATTTCACTAGAATAGATAATAACTAATTCACTAGATTTATAGTAGATGAAGCAAAACGCAAGACGCCCGCAAGCGCGACCCGGTGGGGAACAGCCGCATGAACCCGCCGGCGTAATATTACTACGCGGTCGCGAAAATATGGAGCGTTGTATTTCAAAGTGGTAGGGCATACATCCTAGAGGATGATATCTTTTGGACACCGTCCCATTCAGGATGTATAATATTAGTTTGTGTACTGTATCAAGGTATATTTACGAATATTATAACATATGTTAGGGTTAGTTAATAGTTTATTAAAAATCCAAGTAGATATTTAGTGTTTATTAAAACCGCGAGATAATCTGATGTTACCTCATGTATACAGTAACCGATATAGTGAAGAGGTATGAACCACATACTTGACATGTAATTTTGAAGTATAATAATATGATACCAATACTTGAAGTCCATAAAGAGAAATTTCGGTTTGTACAAGGAGGGGGAAGTTTATTATGCATGTACACACATTGTGTAATTAACTAATATAGTAATATAGTAATAATATTTTAGAATAAACAACTTTTTTTTTCATAACTTATACATAAAGAAGATTAAAACCGTAAAGACATACCTTGAAAAGGAAGGGAATGGGATAACTTCTATACATTAACTCTACGTCCTATGTAGGTGTAACTTTAAAATATAAAACTTGTTTTACATGTCTTAAAGTAATAAGATCTTAAAGGCATACCACAAAGAGGAACATAGCCAGCGTCACATCCGGACTATTTGTTCTATTTCCCTCAAGGAATTATAACTTTAGGATAAATAAAACAAACTGTTTTTCTACAAAACAAAATGTTCTTTTCAAAACTAAATGTTTTTCAAGAAACTTTACCAGTGACATGGTATTTTCTATAAATAAAATTAAAAATGTTCAAGTAAGAAATAAAATGGACGGCTCATAATATAGGAAGCGGTATATTTGAAAATACAAAATGTAATGAAAGTTTACAACGGCATATCATAAAGAAAATATTTTCATATGACCGCGTAGGGTAATATTACGGCGGTTTCCCATGCGGTTGTCTCCGTACCGGGTCGCGCTTGTACAGCCTTGCGTTTTCGTTCACGGATCTAAATTACAACCAGTGAATTAATTATTATCTATTCTAGTGAAATTAATAATTATTCCTCAATGTAAGTATTTATTATAAATATGATATACACTTAGTAAAAATAAAACACTTTTAATACAAATCAGATAACTTGTAAGTGCTTAACAGCTAATTTGATTATGATTTTAAATGAGTTTGGGTCTAAAAGATAATAAAACACACCTGCTCAAATGTTTAAAGAACAAAGTTAATTTTCAAAGACGATAAAATAATTCTCGACCAATCACAATGAGGTCATATAGAGACAAGGATTACTCCGACCATTCACAAGTAAGGAAAACATTTCCTTCCGCTTAAAGGATCTTACCGATCCAGCATGTTTCAGTTTGAAATATATTTATAAAAAATAATAATAATAATAATGATCTTTGTCTATACTGGAATTACCTGACCTGGTAATAGGCTTTCTGAATCAATTCTTTGTTCAAAGGTTATCCTAAATTTAGCCTAAATTTAGGCCTAACGTAGTTATTGCACCACATTTTACAGAAAAAGGTCAGTTTGAAATATATTTTGACCTGATATTAGGCCTAAATCGCCCCGGGGTACAAAAAGGCTTATCCTAAATTTGGGCCTAAAGTAGTTATTTCAACACATTTTACAGAGAGAGGTCAGTTTCGTATCTGTAAGGAGTGCGTGTTGTTGTGTTTTCTCGTGCTGGATAGATAATATAAATAATAATAAAGAAAATCCGAATTATTTAAAAAACTTTGAAATATTTTTAGTTAACATCGAGCGAATAATATAAATGTAAGTGAATAATTGTTATTTTTAAATAAAAACTTAGAATGATTTTAATAAAATACATGTTATGTTAACAGAGAAGAACTTATTTTGTTATTTTATACTTATTACATGGCTAAAGATGATGTAAAGCAGTAAGTCAATAGAACAAAACGTGGCATAGCTTGGTGTAGAGGGGTGCTAGGGGCTTGCCTTACTGATTTACTGATTTATTGCTTTAAGGTACGTAAAATATATGTTTTTAATAAAATTTCATAAAATTTTAGTAAAAGTTATTTTAAAACGATAGTTATAAAATTTATAAACAAAAAGTATTAACAGTTAATAATAAATTCTTTGTTCAAAGATAATGATTGATTTATTATAGAAGTTTTAAGAAACTTTGAAATAATTTTAGTTATATTTGAATGAGTAATATAAATGTACGTGTTTAATTAAAACATAAAATGTTTTGAAAAGTTGTGTTGAAAGGTTTGCAAGTGTGTGTGTGTGTGTGTGTGTGTGTGTGTGTGTGTGTGTGTGTGTAACGCTCTAAATAGACAGCCAACAATAGGCCTGAAGTAATAACACTATACACAATATAATAAAAAATGTTTTAATAAATTATGTGTTATGTGTGTGTGTGTGTGTGTGTGTGTGTGTGTGTGTGTGTGTGTGTGTGTGTGTGTGTGTGTGTGTGTGTGTGTGTATGTGTGTTCTAAATAATAATAACAATAGGCATGAAGTAAAAACACTAAGTATAAAATAAAATAATAAAAATAAAAAAAAAAAAAGAAAAATAAAAAAAATAAAATAAAAAGAATAAAATAAATATAAAAAGTATTAAAACAAAATAAAAAATATAAAAGAAACATATAATGTTAATAAATACATGATAAAGCAGTAAAGCATGAGTTAAAGAAAGAAACATATGAGTTAAAGCAGCAAAACATATTAAAGCAGTAAACATATGAGTTAAAGCAGAAAAAGTCAAACAAAAGCATACTAATCCTCTTGTTGCTAGTAACACCTCTATTGATTACTGATTTACTGGGTTTAAGGTATGTAATGTTAATAAATATGTAAGTTAAAGCAGAAATATATGAGTTAAAGTAGTAAAACAGTAAACAAAAGTATACTAATCCCCTTGTTGCTATATAACCTTCTTATTGATTTACTGATTTACATTTTAAGGCATGTAATGTTAATAAACATATGAGTTAAAGCAGAAACATAAGTGAGTTAGCAGCAAAACATGAGTTGTGCGTTATAAAGCAGTGAAACAAAGCATGATTTAACCCCTTGTTGCTATGTAACACTTATTGATTTACTGATTTACTGCTTTAAGGTATGTAATTTTAATAAATATGTGAGTTAAAGGTAAAAACATATGAGTTAAAGCAAAGTGAAACAAAAGCATACTAATCCCTTAGGTGTTAGGTAACACCTCGATTGATTTTCACTGATTTACCGTTTTAAGGTATGTAATGTTAATGCTTTTAATAAAATTTTGTAGTAAAATAAATGTTTATATATCAGACACTCTGTTTTTCTTCTTACATACAATTTTAAAATTTATAAATTAAAGATATAAAAATATAAAGATGTTCAAATTGAGTTACAGTTTTAGGATCATAAAAATGTTTTAATAAAAATGTTTAAGTATGAAATAAAAATGAATGACTCATAGTATATTTGAGAAGAAATTTTTGAAATGTTTAAGTATGAAATAAAATGAATGACTCATAGTATATATATATTTTTCTCATTCCTATGAGAATAGCTATAGTGCTCGTATATCGTGGCGGGCGGAAACGCGGCGGCGGGGGATTGCGTGGTTTAACCGGGTGGTTGGTTGCTCTTGCGAGGGCGCACGCCAGCCCTGGTATAGCTTATGATCTAGGGGGAAGACATTAATATTAACGTATGTAGGGTAGAGATGAGCTATCAAAGATGATTTCATCAAAGAAGAATCATCAATATAGATGGTAACATATGATGTCATCAAAGATGAACCCTTCAAAGAGTATCGTTGGAGGCATTAAATGCTGAGGCACGTTGAGGTATCAAAGTTGAGGCATCAAACATCAAGTGTGAGTGTAAACGTGTACCTAGTGGGTAGAGGCGTATAAGGGTTAGTGTGCGTCTATGGAGAGGTGCTGAGGCGCCATAGTGTATAAGGTCATAGTGAATGTGTGTGTTAAGTGTCATAGTGTATGTGCAGGTGCGTGTGCAATATAGGCCATATGAGGAAAAAGACTCAACCCATGTAGAAGCATCCTAGCAAAGCTGTACATACACCAATCGAATCATACCTTATAAACCTAGGGCAGACACCCATATTAGGCCATATTCTAGGCCTGTGGGAGGCTAGAAAAGGCTTGGAAAAAGTGTACACTAGTTAGTAATCTATGTGTGTACTCACTTCAAGAATCATGTGGCACTCACTTTGGCACCTTATTGGCACTCATTGGCACTACTTGGCACTCACTTACACTCACTATACTACTCCAAGCACTTACCTGGCACCATAGAATACCTAGCAGAACACTCATTAGAACATCCCTAGATACTTCTTACGGTGATTGGGAACCATCAAAGTCATCAAAAAGGTCAAGTGTTAATGCCAAAATTGAAATTGAATGTTGGGGGTGGGTTGACTGTAATTTTGGTTCTACTGTCCAAGGAAGAACAAAGGGTTTGCCAGAAAAATTATTGGGCTGACGAAAATTAAGGATGGCCAAAATTAGGTGGGCCAAAATTGACCCATGGAAGACCAAGGGGTTGGTCGTGTGTGTTTGTACGTGTGTATATGTGTAAGCGTCTATGGGTAAATGTAAGTGCCATGAATGTGTATAAGTGTCATAGTGAATGTATATATGTGTGTGTGGTGTGTGTATGTGTGTGTGCAAAAGTGGTAACTGTGGGCAAATCTGGTGTGTGGGAGTGGGCAACTCAGTGAGTGTGGCAATCTGTGTGTGAGTAAGTAAACTGGGTGAGGGAAGACTGTGTGTGTAAGTAAACCTGTGTGTGTGTGTGTGTGTGTGTGTGTGTAGTGTAAATGGGGTGTCTATAAATGTAAGTGTCATAGTGAATGTGGGGGCGTAAGTGTGTGTGTGTGTGTGTGTGTGTGTGTGTGTGTGTGTGTGTGGTAGTGTGTAGGAAAACATTAGATAGATCCATATAAATGATCAAGTTAGGAACGAAATATGTGACGGTGGGATGACAGAGTGGCTAATTAAGGTGGGGTCAGTAAATGACCCATGGTATCTGGTAAATCAAGGCTGAAATATCATGGTCGTACAAGTTAAGATCAAAAGGGCTGGGTCCCAGCTGACGGATGTACTACCGTGGGTCAAAATTGGACCATGGTATCTGTCAAGCTTTGAGAAAAGGTCATGACAAAAATAAGCTAAGACATCAAAGGGCTAAGCCCCAAGGTTGGGCCAAAAAAAAATTATAAGGCTCAAATTAGCGTGGACAAAATTGGACCCACGGTGGTGACACGAGGTCAAAATTAGCGTGGCCAAAATTGACCATGGTATATGGCAAGTTTTGGAGAAAAGGTCAAGGGACAAAAAGGTAAAGACATCGTGCGGCTGGCCCCTAAAGGTGGCCAAAATTAGTGGCCAAAATTGGGACTCCATGGAAGACCAAAGGGTTGGTCAAAAATTAGGGTGGGGTACGTACAATGGTTGCTTACGCAACCGTTTGGCAACCCTCTTCGAAGGGTTACAAAATAGGGTTGCCGAAAAATTAGGAGTTGCCAAAAATAGCTGCCAAAATTAGTATTGAAAATTTTGCTCCTCAAAAATTTGCTGCCCAAAAAGGTCACGTCAAAAGGTCGCGGCAAAAAGGCAGGTAAAATTTGGGCTCAAAAAAGTCAGGTGGGTCAAGGTCAAGGTCAGTCAAGGTCAGTCAAGGGCGGTCAAGGGCGGTGTGCAATATAGCCTTGGTACTTCTAGCAGCTATGCAGACGACCTAATATTCATAGCCCAAACCTCCTTTATAAATAAGGCAAGAGAACCACAGCAATATCTAAATCAATTTGAACAATGGCTATCAACTAATAGAATGACTTTCTCTTCTCAAAAATCCTCCATCACACTACTTACACCCAATAACCTAACCTAACCTAAGTTACCCTAACCTAAGTTAACCTAACCCAGCTCACCTATAGAAGTGAAATTCCTTCACCTTATCTTAGAGGGTCAACTCACCCACTCCCTTCATTAACCAATTGAAAATAACCAGTCATCATTTTCACAACCTCGCCTCCAAAACATGTGGGGTTAATCGAAAATCTTTATTCAGTCTCTTTATTGTACTCATAATAAAAATTAGATTAATATTGGGCAGTATATTGTCAAACATCCGCCACATTATTATCGCAGATAGACCCAATTCTAAACCAGAGTCTTTGTATTATCACGGTGGCCTTCCAATTATCTCCCAAGGTTAGTCATGAGGCAGAAGTGAATATTGTGCCTCTCTCCCCTCGAAGAGTGTACCTCATGCGTTTAACATCTCAACCTTCAGCAATGATTCTACTTATAGATGAAGTAACTTTAAATCCAATGGTTTATGGAATTTTACATCAGAGCAACAGATACGGTAAATGTATACTGACAATGAGTATGCGTCATTCTCTTGTCTCTAAATATTCACCTTTGTAAAGCGCTGTCAAACAACTATGACAATGATTACACCAGATGACTATTTACTATAGCCTCTGTCTTTGTCACCTAGGTTTCCCTTCCTAATGACTCCTTTCAGTCCCACTCAATTGATCTTGGTGACTCCGTTCAAGTCTTCACAGGCTGATCCAAAGCTGATGAGGGAGTGGATGCTGCATCAATTTTGCCAGACTACAATCTCTCGCATATTCTTCCATAAACAACTACCATATTTACATTTAAGCGGACGGTAGCCAGCC
Source organism: Trachelipus rathkii (assembly GCA_015478945.1). Lineage (NCBI taxonomy): Eukaryota > Metazoa > Arthropoda > Malacostraca > Isopoda > Trachelipodidae > Trachelipus > Trachelipus rathkii. The sequence goes on along the minus strand of JABUQX010093091.1, from coordinate 43,628 downwards.
TGCACCATATAATCAGACTCTCACAGTGCTCTGCACTGCAAAGCCTTGTAGACCCTTTACTCCAGAGATCAAATAGTACTTACTTTGGAAAGGTTCGGAGTTGCTTCAAATCCCCTCCCCCCCCAAAAAAACTCTCCCATATCCTTGCCGATTCGCTTACTTTTAACAGTCTCTCTGTTATCCTTTTCTGTCACGACCTTTCAAATTTTCAAATTCAACACATATAAATTGTGATCATATTTGAAACAGTCCAGAAACAATCCTGGAGCTGCCTTCCAGCTCAGAATAGCCGCTGCCCAGTTGCTCAGGTGGTTTCCATATATTAACTCTCCCATATATATATATATATATATATATATATATATATATATATATATATATATATATATATATATATATATATATATATATATATATATATATATATATAAAATATATATATAGAGAGAGAGAGAGAGAGAGAGAGAGAGAGAGAGAGAGAGAGAGAGAGAGAGAGAGAGAGAGAGAGAGAGAGAGAGAGAGAGAGAGAGAGAGAGAGAGAGAGAGAGAGAGAGAGAGAGAGAGAGAGAGAGAGAGAGAGAGAGAGAGAGAGAGAGAGAGAGAGAGAGAGAGAGAGAGAGAGAGAGAGAGAGAGAGAGAGAGAGAGAGAGAGAGAGAGAGAGAGAGAGAGAGAGAGAGAGAGAGAGAGAGAGAGAGAGAGAGAGAGAGAGAGAGAGAGAGAGAGAGATCTAAAAGTTTTGACTGATGCAGTAACGTAGAATTATATTTTACGTGGGGTTGCGCTAGGTGCTGCTATCAGCGTTCTTGATGAGTTGTTGTTTCGAAAGTCTCTAGACTGAGTAAAGATGCTTGGATGTTATGCTTGTTTGCAGGGTTGGTGATATTTTTATTTTTTTTTTTTAGTATGGCATTTTTATTTTATTTTTAAGGCACAAATTGCTTTTAACTATTATTTTTTTTATAAAATTAGTAAATAATCCTAATTATTACCTAATTAATAATAAGTTTAGTAAATATAATTATTATTTAGTTTAATTAAGTTATTTAAATTATATATATATATATATATATATATATATATATATATATATATATATATATATATATATATATATATATATATATATA
>JABUQX010093091.1:35000-37500 GCA_015478945.1 Trachelipus rathkii | reverse complement strand
ATAAACTTCATCCAAAACCATATCACCCTCATCTAGTCCAAGTTCTGACTTAATAATTGTTAATTAATTAAATTAATAAGGGTATGGTCCAATATTTGCTCAGCAGCACCCCATTTTAGCCCCACCTAAAAATGGACATAAAATTCTTAATTTTTAGCCAATTTTGATGGGAAAAAAAGCAATCTGTAGCTTTTTCTGACCTCTAAAACGTTATTTTCTTTTTTTTTCTGTGTTTGTAGTAATTTTTTAAGAATTTTCATATTTTGAAAACCTCTGCTTTTACATTTTTGGCATCAACTCCTACAATTTGTTTCGAAATGACTTCCAACTTGAAATATACATAGATGGATCTATTACTTAGAAAATGCATGAAATAGTTTTTTGATTTTTTTGAAATTTGTGCTCAGCAATTTCGAAATTCAAAACCTACTTTTTCAGTTTATAAAATGAAAAATTGCGATATTTTTTTTTTTTGCTCAAGCGATCAGGATAAAATTTTCAGTGCATACTAAGGTGTAATAAAAGTTACCATTTACAATTAATGGTGTAAAAGTTAGCAATAGTGTTAAAATTAGCATTTCTAATTGATGGTATAATTGAAACCATTTCCAATAAATGGTGTAATTAAAGTTAGCTTTTCCAATTTATGAAATAGGTATTTCCAATTAATGGGGTATAATTAAAGTTAGCATTTCCAATATTAGGTGTAATTAAGAGAATTTCCAAATAATGGTATAAGTAAAGCTAGCACTTCCAGTTAATGGTGTAATTATAATCGTTTCCAAATGTTGGTATAATTAAAGTTAACATTTATAATTAATGATATAATTAAAAGCATTGCCAATTTATGGTGAAATTAAAGTTAACATTTCCAATTAATGGTGTAATTAAAGTTAACATTTCCAATTAATGGTGTAATTAAAGTCAGCGTTTCCAATTAATGGTGTAATTAAAGTTAGCGTTTCCAATTAATAGTGTAATTAAAGTTAGCGTTTCCAAATAATGGTGTAATTAAAAGCATTTCCATTAATGGTGTAATTAAAGTTAGTGTTTCCAATTAATGGTGTAATAAAGTTAGCGTTTCCAGTTAATGGTGTAATTAAAAGCATTCCCAATTAATGGTGTAATTAAAGTTAGCGTTTCCAATTAATGGTGTAATTAAAGTTAGCGTTTTCAATTAATGGTGTAATTAAAGGGAGCGTTTCCAAATAAGCGTGTAATTAAAAACACTGTTATTTCTATTTTGATAGAATAACGAAATATGACGTATTTAAAGGTAGCGTTGAATTGTCAAAATATTTACAAACTGTTCTCCGATTTGTCATGTTTCCCTTCCCTGTTTAATCATACAGCAAAATAATTAACTACCGATTCTCTATCCTTGAAAAAGTTTTAAACTAGCGGTTCCTCTGCCCGGCTGAGAGCAGTCTCCAGCTCACCAATGCCTATTTTTTTTTTTTCAATAAATCTTTACTTGCCTTTCCTTTTGAAGTAATTTACTGCCCTCTCATTTATGTGGCCCACGGCATATATATATATATATATATATATATTATATATATATTATTATATATATTTATATATATATATATATTATATATATATTATATATATATATATATATATGATACTATATATATTGATATATATATGAATGATTCGACCTCGATCAAGTGTGGAAGCAATGGAAACCAGAGGGGATGCGAGAAAGAGAAAGGTCAGAAGAGAGATTTTTTATAGAAGGAGAAAAGTCTGAAAAGACTTACTGGAAAGAAGAACAAAATCTGAAAAGTCGACTCAAGAAGTATTCTGACCATTTTTTCAGGAGAGAGGATGTTTATCATTTAAAGTAATTCTACTATTAAAAGATGAAAAATATTATTTATTTAACGATTTGGAATTTTCACAAGCAAATTTTAGCATTCAAATTATTTCATTTAAAATCTGCGGATGAGGAGCCGCGTGGGACAAAAATTTAAACCTTTTTTCTATTTGAATAGTTTGGGAATATTAAATATAAAATAATAATAAAAAAGAAGAAATTTAAAATATTAATTCATATGGTTGTGAAGCGGCTTCTCTTGAAAGAGCCGAGCCATATGAAAAAAATATTCAAGATTCTCTTCCTTCGGTGGCAAGGGGCTGAAAACCCAATTCTACCATATTGCTCATTTCGTGAATGGTGGTGATGGTTGTAAATAATTATCACAACCTACACCACCTCCACCTTGCAACCATGCAGTAAATGCGTGTATATTTATTATATTATATATATATATATATATATATATATAATATATATATATATATATATATATATATATATATATATATATATTTTATATATATTATATAGTATATTATATATATATATATAATTATATTATTATTAATGTAGGTCCTTTATTTAAAACCAAAAAACCAAAAACAAGGAGGCACTAATAAATATTATGTATCGGAATGGTTGGAATGCCATATCTCAGAATTATTTTATTTATTT
>JABUQX010093091.1:22500-25000 GCA_015478945.1 Trachelipus rathkii | reverse complement strand
CAGGTGTTTTTTTTTTTTTTATTTATTCTCTGAGTATAATTCCTTTCCCAGGAAAGACATAGCGTCTTATTCCAGTTCCCGTTTTTTGTTTTCTGTCCTATTCCTTTTCCCAGGCGTTTATTTATTTTGTTCTCTCTGTCTTATTCCTTTACTCAAGTGGATTTTCTTCAAACACAATTTTTATTAACAATGTGATCAATCTTTTCAGTAATATGTAATATGGAATAAATCCTTCTCGGAACTAGCTAACAAAATGGTTTGCGTGAAGGGCGTGGTGGTGTTTATGAAGGGCGTAATGATGTGTGTAAAGATCAGGTGCTTTTCCAAATACCTTGTGCACTTATTGAATCTATTTCTACTCTTAGTTTTAGCACTTTCTGCATTTGAACAGTAGTTAGTGGAAACCGATGCCGAAATCGGAGTTGTATGGGAAGCGGCGGATCAGCCTAAATTTTTTTTAATGAAACCGAAAAACCGTGCCGATCAAACTTTTATTTGGTGGATCCGGAGTCGGTTTCAAAAACTTCTTTAGTATGAAATAAAGGGGGTGGGGTTCGGAGCTGGAACAGGCAATTTTAAAATGATGAAGTCGGAACCGGAACCGGAACCGGAGCCGGAGCCGGACCGGCCAAAAGTTTAACGACTCCCCAATCGTGTTTGGTATTGTCCTTATTTATTAGTATTGTTCTGGTATCGTATACTTTAAAAACAATATAACTAGGGGACCCCTTTTTTTTTAGGGGAGGGGGTTGTCTGCGTTCAGGAATTACCACAAAGAAAGTAGGATGGAAAAAGTTGGGTCAATTTTATAAAAGACTTTAAATCATATAAGAAATAGTTTGTACCCATTAACATTATTTTTAAAAGTTCTGCACACTTACGGGCATAACTCATTCAAGGAGGGGAAATTCTGCTAGGTAATTTACCTAGAACCCACACGGAGGGATCGAACCTGTCCCTATACGCTTGACCACGGTTAACAGCATAGAGGAACTTGAAGTTACTTCTAATTAAGTCAAACAATTCAAAACCTTTATTGGGAATTAAACCGATCCCGGTAATAGAGAGAAAATTGATATGATTCATACTGAGTACAGACACCAAATACCAAATACGAATACCGACATAGAGTACGTATGTCACCGAGTATCGACACAGAATACCGATACCGAATACCGAGATAGAGTGTACGCATATCCGACACTGAGTACTGAATCAAAGTACCGACACCAAGTACTGATACCGAATACCGACACAGAGTACCCATACCTAGTACCGACACTTAATAATACATCTAAAACTGCTCTGAGACACGGACTTGATCTCATTGATATGAAAATACTGATGAAATCTCTCTCTCTCTCTCTCTCTCTCTCTCTCTCTCTCTCTCTCTCTCCTCTCTCTCTCTCTCTCTCTTCTCTCTTCTCTCTCTCTCTTCATATATCGTTTTTAAAAATTGAATACTAAATCTAAGGTTAACTACTTCAAAAAAAAGCTTAAACGTCAACAATGCAAAGCCCGTTTAACATAGTCTACAAAGGGGGCACTGCCCCTCTCAACTGTTTAAGTAGCAACCATGGCGCAATCGTTTGAGCGACAGAGTTGCAAGGCAAGGGACTAGAGTTCGGTCTCTCGTCCGAATCCTAGGTAGTATTTAACTAGAACAGTTCGCTTACTAGAATTGGGCAATGCCCTTGAGGTGAGAACTTTTGTTAAAATAAAAAAATACCCAATCCTTTGAGGAGAATTTATGCTACCCATTTAGTTACCAGTTTAGTCCTTTCTCTGTCTGGCTTTCTGCCCCATAATAAGCGGCAATGCTCATTCTTAACTTTACTTTCTTGGTAAAGTCTGCAACACATATAACTTCTATATTCCCCAACTTCCTTTATTTAAATTGCAAACTTTTGAACACCCTGTATCGATTCTTGTACTTCTTTAATTTGTATATGGAAAGAGTTTAATCCAACTCTGATGGGTTTCATGCTTTTCTCTGGCCTTTTTCCCTCCAGGTGTAACATAAAAATAGATCTTAAAAGTTGCCAAATACTATTAAAAAATTGAAATTAATGACGAGAATGAAACACACACAATACGCAGTTCCGCCACATACCACACACACATACACACACCTACACAAGCACGCACATGCACACACATGATGATGAATTGAACTTATTTTATTACCCTAGAAGCAAGTATAGTAGTTGAAATCCTCCAGACAAATATATCTTTGAACACTATTAAGAAAGAAGGTCAGCTTTTTTTTTCCTTTTACAAGCAATATCAAGTTTTTGTTGGTTTAGCGTTCACTTAGGTGGTGATCTGTAAATGGTCTACACCAAGTTCTGTCGATAGCTGTTTCGCTTTTAATTGACCAAGCAAACATGTTCTGGTGGTTTAGGTGTTAAGCCGAGTAAATTGGGCTACACCATGTTCTGTGTTAGGTGTGTGGTTGAAGTAAATGGTCTACACTCTACGAACCAAAGTTCAAATATTG
>JABUQX010093091.1:7500-15000 GCA_015478945.1 Trachelipus rathkii | reverse complement strand
ACACTAAATATTTATTATACACTGATCAAATATTATTAAAATTCAAACATGGCACTATATCAGCTAAAAATAAAAAAATGTAAAAATTATAACTGATATAGACTTATTAATTCAGAATGGGTAGCCGTGTACTGAATTACTTGTGGCTCCCTACTTGTTCGCCTATTTTGAATCTTCGTATGATTTGTCAACTTCCAATCATCCGACTAAAGCAGAAACTCATCTTGTAATTTAAGAGAACAATTACAAGAGGAGCATCCTCTTCAGTTTGATGACTAAAAAAAAATTTAGTTATTTTTACCCTTGTTTCTAAAATAATTATACTATACATGATGCTTTTTAAATTATATCCGACTTCAAACTTTTGGTACTCTAAAATTTAATTTCATTAGAATCCCCAAACTTTGAAGTTGTATAAACTTATTTGTTTAATTTCTAAGGATGTTCTTATTCTTTGTGAATCAGCTTTTATGATATAGAACGATCTTGCTTTTGTGAAGCAGCTTGTTTTGCTTTCTATTACCAGAATCACACTTCCTTCTTCTAAATCCATTTTCTTCATTATTTAGTCAGCATTATGTCTTAAGATGCTGACCAAATAATAAAGAAAATAAATAAATAAAGTATCAAATCAATGGTTCCTTCTTTTCTTTCTTAAAGATGTTTCGACTTTACTTTCCTATGGATACACAGGTTCTCTTACTGGTCTAACTACCCTTGTCCTGAATCCATCTATATCTTTCCTTATATTCTTAAAATTTATCTGATTAAATAGTTGTAAAGTCAGTTCCTATATGTATGCGTTTTGAAGTATATCAGTAGAAGATATTTGCGAAATTAAGATTTATTGCTATAAACTTCTTTTGTTATTATTTGGTTCCTTCTTCCATTTGAAGCAATGTATCTGGATAGTCGAACGTGCACTTTCTCGTATCCTTCAACAATGTCAAATTTCAGATTAGTAAGTTCTGATGCTCCTATTTATCCTGTAGTGCTTCTGGCTTCTTCGCCATCAATCTTTTCTTTAAGATTTTTACTGAGTTTACTCATATCTGTATTCCTTGTTGAACTTCTTAGCAAAATGTTTCTTCTATGTTTCACCAATTATCAGTGAGATAGTTAAGGTCTCTTTTATGGTTACCTTAAGTATTAAATCTATCATTCTTTTCTTCCCGATCCATTTGTATTTGATCCGATGGATAAAGCTGTGATGTACTGTTACCTGGTTCCATGTCTTTAAGATTAGTTGATCCGCTGGATAATACTGAGAGGTTATCATATGAAGAAAACTCATATATCATTATTTATATATATATAAAGGCTTTCTTCATATTGGAACCAGACAGTTGACTGATGTGCTCATTCTATCCCTTTTGGATGAGCTTACTTTTATCATCTATCATTTTTGTTCTGTTATTTTCTTCTTAACAGTTTTATTTCTTTTTAAGCTTTATTGTTCATACTTCTACTGTATCCAATGTGAGTGTTAATTGTAGATAAATTCTCTATCTTGCCTGTCCTTTCTCTTGTTAAGCCAGAAGAGAAATAACAGACGAAACAAAGAAATTATTTTCAATAACCTTTTTCATGGACTGATTTCTCTATTTAATTTCTTTCTGCTTTGAAGGCTTCTTTATTTATTAAAAGTATCTTAATGTGTGATCTGCTGATATCGTTCTTTATTGTTGTAATTCTGCAGGGTTTTGGTGATATTCTGTATGAATTTAAATGGCATTTTCTAACTGTTTCTTTATGCCTTTTTATATGCATCATGTGTTCAATATTGTATCTTTATATTACAACCTGCATTTCATTTGTATCCTTCTGATCACAAATAAATACCGTGCACCTTATCTTGTGTCGCCTTGAAAGACCAAAACTAGAGTTACACCTCTCGGGATTTTAACCCCTGTACCAAATTTGAAATCGTCTGCATGGCCACTGCTGGCAATTTCTTGGATCTTGTTCTTTCTTTGTTCACAAAGATAGGCGGTTGGCATGATCAGATGAAACTTTTGATTGTTGTATTGTGAGGTCATTGTTCTGCGTACTCAGCTTCTAGTGAGCTTTAGAGTTGAAGTTACTACTTCGATAAGAGTGACAATGGATGTTTGTCAACAGTCTTTACCTCTGTGCTTCTCTTTTCCACAAATATTTAGCTACCTTCCTTTGAATACCTCCAATATCAATCAGATGAGTCTGAAGAACTTCGCTTCATATTAGAATTTGAATGAGCTGGAAGGTGAGCATTTTTAATCTCTGTACCCTAAGAAAAGATAATTCACTATCGGGCCTTTTCCAGTCTTCCTTTTCTTCTATTAACTCTATATCTTCTGCTCATATGCGCGATGATACTTGCGACTTTTAAAGATGGTGGACACTTAAATACGTCAGAGTGTCATTAACGTTTACCCTAAGTACATTAGAGTTGTGTGATGAAGTACCTGTATAACTTTACAGAGACTATCATCAATTGGATCAGCGTGTTTTCCGAGTTTTCTTTATCTCGTACTTCCTACGTCTACTCTTCTTCTTCAAGAGGTTCTACACATCATTATGTGTAAAGCAGTATGATCCTTACAGCTTTCGGTACCTTCTCTCTACGTACCTCATCATTCTAGTTCACACTTGTGATCATAATCGAATGGACCAATCCCTTATCTTCATATCCGAATCAAGATATCTGAATCAATCGGAGAGATCGGACTCCAACAGTTCCTTACAACTGTGGTCCTTACCAACATGGGCTGCATTCATTCCCATTTGAATGACTATGCACGCTCGGGACGGAATTATTTCATCCTTTGTATATTTTACCAAAGGGTTACAAGTAATGCTCATTCTCAGATGGTAAATCCTTTACTTCTCTGTCTTTCAGGTAAGTGAGCTAATGTGGGACAACCTTTGTCCTTCCCCGAACCTAATCAGGTATTAACTTGCAAATTGGAATCAATCTTCGTGATTCTCCTTCACCTAAAATTTACTATCTTGTATAGGTGGCCCTACAGCATGTTTTCTAATGCCTTATTATCCTCAGAATCTCCTTCAAAAGTGTCTGAGTTTTCATCGGTACTGCTATTCTATGGAGTGAACATTAGCGGAGCGCTGGAAACTTTTATAATCATACAAGTCACCTACAAAAACATCACACATGAACGTTCGAGGCGGTCTTCCTGGATACTTTATAACTTTACAGATCACCTACAAAAACATCTTACGATATTGTTCGTGGCGGTCCAGATACCTTTCTTTACTGGCATGAATCAAAAAAAAATGGAAAGCTTTTTATATGTTAGTTAAAAATGCTTTCAAAAAATACAATAATGTTACAATCTTCCAAATCTAGTATATAAGATTGGGTTCCTGAAACTTAACTATGCTGTGGTGTATTACTATCATGTTCTTCCACATGAACTTTTCTATGCTTCCTAAACTTAAAATTTTAAATCGGCTGTGCCTTTTAGCCACAATTCTATACTAATCAACTTTCTTTCATAGTCAGTTGCCTTTACCTGAACTATGTAAGCAATGCTCAATATAAATGAACAAATATATATATATATATATATATATATATATATATATATATATATATATATATATATATATATATATATATATATATATATATATATATATATATATATATATATATATATATATACACCTCTATATATATATATATATATATCATCTTATCTATAATATTTAATATAAGATTCGTTAGCAGCTGGCACTTGCCATAGCGATAAGTGTTCTTCCACCTTGTAGGCTATTTCTATCGCCTTCGAATCTATTGTTTCTGATTTGAGCTACTAATGGGCTCTATATCTCTATGCGTTTGTGCCTATTTGCTATTTGTGCCAGATTTGTTCCGATTTAACAAACAGAACAAGAATACTATAATATTTCTATTTATCTGTATGGTTTTCCACAGACAAGAAGTGGCTGGAATCAATCCTTTCAATTTGCGAGGCACAAGAGTGACAGTTTTGTCACCTACCTTGGCATCATCCAGATCATCATGATCGACGACGTCTTACGGATCATCCGCAACCTCCGGCGTTTAATGGATTGACCCTTGAATCACTTCACTACCTCCAGAATATCTAAGCTTAATAGTCCCGACCATGGGTTATTAGTGATATTAGTACTGGGTTAGGCTTTTCAAAGCTTCAAAATGACTGTCCAATTTCCTTTTGAAGTTTGATCCACCGTCTTCTTCTTAATAACACCTTTTAGCCATGAATCTTGACTTCAGCTAAACCTAAATGTAAGTTTATCAAATACCTCTTCATTCCAAATTGAATGGACTATCCTCATGGCTTTCCTCCATCATGACCTGAATAATTATCTTGATCAGAGAGGTCGGACCCAACAGCGGTTTTAGACTGTGTCCTCACCCATGTAAGCTAAGCACATATTCCTCCAAATGGATGAGTAAGCAGCTCGGATAGAATTAATCTTTCTCTGCATTTTACCTAAGTGCAGTAATCTGTGCTCATTCTTAACCTCTCAAAATTGAGGGAGCAGTGGACCTTATTAATCCTAATCTGATTCTTCTATATATTAGGCACTTTTATATATATATATATATATATATATATATATATATATATATATATATATATATATATATATATATATATATATATATATATATATATATATATATATATATACTATATATATATAAATCTAACGCGAATTAATATTACTGACTGTTTTATACATTTTATGTATTAAACAATACTGTGTTTATAGCACTCTATGTATATATAAATACAAATTAATATTAAATTCTCGGCACTTTATGTAAGTACATTAATATACTATTTGGCAGTTTTTATATTAGTAAAATGATATACTATTTGGCATTTTTATACTAGTAAATTGATATACTATTTGGCATTTTTATATTGGTAATATGTATACCTACATCAACTAACAATTATATTTAAATATAAATTGACACTGATACTGCAGTTATATTATTTAAAATAATAATATTTTAATGGCAATTTCCTTTATGTACGTAAACTGACACTAAATGTCTTAGACAAAATTTTACGTATGTATATTTAGCACTGATATATATATATATAATTTTATATATACATATGATAATTAATATTTCGGCATTTTGTATAAATTAATACAGTGACTTTAATTCTTTGTGTTAGTACGTTAATAATATGTTAAATGCCCTATTTATAAATATAAAAATTAATATTTTATTTTAAGCAATCTTTTGCAAATAAATTTATATCTTACTTTCGGCAATCTTTTGTAAATAAATTATTATTATATTATAGACAATCTTTTATATATAAATGTATATAAACAAATACAAGTGAACTTTAGCTAAAATATGTCGAAGCTATTTCCTTTTAAAATCTACGTTAATCGTGATTAGCTATACTTAGTAACTAAGCATAAATTTGTGCCTTAGAATTTTGGCAGCTAACTCTATCTTTGAGTTTAAATTGTCTTTGAGTTTAAATTGCCTTTGAGTTTAAATTCGTACCTTATAATTTTGGTAGATAACTGTATCTTTGAGTTGCCAAAATTTTAAGAGATTGAGAGAATATAAAATAAAAATGTTTTAAATAAAAATTTAAAAATTTGAGAGTATATATATAAAAATTTTTCAAATAAATATTAAAATTTTTAGAGAATGTAAAAAAAAAAAATATTTAAATATTTTAAATAAATATTAAAATATTAAATAAAAATTAAATAAGTACACTATATAAATATGTTTAGGTAGAGTGTTATGTGTTTTACCTATGATGACACTACTCTACTACAGATGGTACACATTATGTGGTACCAGCTTTTGGTACGGCATATTCTCGCAACTCTTTCTTGCGAACGTTTCTCTCCTGCTTTCTCTCACCTGAGGTCTCTTCCACCTCGCGGTCTGATCCGCTTTCATCATGCGCGGCTTTTTGCCTATTCCGATGGATATGACCAATTATCTTCGGTACTGTATTGCTCTCTCTCTTAGGGCTTGTTTCCCTTTTGTCGATGGTACAGTACTTCTCTAATTTAGAAATAATATATTCTTCATATCCTTTATCGTTCTCTTTATCAGAGCTTGGTGCAATGTGGCACTCTTTCATTGTTTCTTTCGGAGCTATTTTACAGGGATCATGTTCATCCCAGTTAGTATGGTACGAGGGTTGAGTAGAGACTCCTTCATTCTCGTATGAATTTTCATCAGAAGGTGATCTATCATCCTCCTCAGCATTACCCTTGCCATCAGGGGTTGAGATTTCACTCTCTGCTGGCCAATTTGTTACTGGGTAAATTTCTCTAGTATTACCCCTTCTGTTTTGCCTATGGGCTGCTCTGTATTGCCTACTTCTTTCAGATCGATTATTGTTTCTCCTTCTACTTTCAAATCTTCTTTCAACTCCTCTTCTATGAGGGTTATATTGTTCAGAATATTGCAATGGCTTTCTATTGGTAATTACTTTCTTAAATCCACCTTTAATTCTGCTATACGACTGTTCTCTGCTTTTTCTACCTTTATAACTATGTGAGTTGTAATCTCGATAACCTTTTGGATATTCTCCGTCTAAATATTCGTGTTGATGTTCACTCTCACTTTGGTCTATTTTATTTACTTTAGCTTTAATTATCTCATGGAGTTTGATCGAGGTTCCTGACGTTTGAAATGCGTTTCTCATTGTTTGATCTCCTATTTTTATTTGTATCGTATTGCCACCTATTTCTATGTCATAGTTTTCTCCTATAATTTTATCTTTTACTTCCTTTCTTATCCCATTATTCTCTTCTCCTTCTCTCAATTCTGTAGTCATTAATTTTTCTTCTTCCCTTTTAGCATTTTTAATTTCTCTATAGTCTCTGTTCCACCTTTTTACTTGGTTCTTTATTTTATTCAAACTATATTTATCATCAAACCAATTTAAGTTGCTTTCTTCCTCTTCCTCATCTCTATAATTTTCACTCTTCTCTGCCATGGTTCATTAACCGTTTGCTCTCTTGGCAATAAGGTATGAAAATTTAGCAATATTTGTCTCTGGTTGAGTGCTTATATCACTACCGTTCAGAGATACTTAATCTACTCTGTAACTAAATCTTTTAGGCCTAGCTGTCCGCTGGGACAATTGCTATTCAGCCTGTTGAGCCCTCTGCTATATATACGAATTAGTGGCTCTCTTTTATCGTTACTTTACTTAAATTTCACCTTTTCACCCTTTTACTTCAATGAATATATATATATATATATATATATATATATATATATATATATATATATATATATATATATATATATATATATATATATATATATGCCATATATATATATATATATATATATATATATATTTTTCTATATATATATATGTCTTAATCTCTGTCTTTTTATATATATATATATATATATATATATATATATATATATATATATATATATATATTTGTCTAAATATATATATATATATATGATACAACTTATTCACCTTTCTT
>JABUQX010093090.1:0-31296 GCA_015478945.1 Trachelipus rathkii | reverse complement strand
TTTTTAACAATGTGTTACGAGAATTTTTATTACAAACATATACTTTACATACCCTTAAAAGAGTAAAGCAGTAAAACAGTAGAGGTGTTATTATCCAGTAGTTATACAACTAGGAGGTAAACTAAGAGAGACTAAGACAACACCAACTAAACATGACACATTCTTAACAAATTCTTTCACTCAATTTAGACCATTGAGGAGCTCATTATATCATCCCACACATTCTCTATTTCAGTGCATGTTACTAACTTGGACTCCTCACTATACTTTACCACACATACTCTCATGTCATTTTACAAACTCGCAATCAGCTGTTTAAGCAACCTCTTGTCCTGGCGTACTTTCTTCTATTTAAAGCATTGTCTTTAACTCTATTAGGCTCTTCAACTACACTCATATTATACATACCGTCAACTGGAGCACTACCAAATTATCTAATCTAAATATAACTTATCTATCAATTAAATAATCAGTACATCTTATCTGCTTATTAAACATAGTATATTTTAAGGCTATCATAACTCAACCAAATGACTGTTACCTGTACGTTTTTAATCTCGCCTGCTTTATCTCGCTTTAACTCATATATTTTATTAACATTTATGTTTTCTTTTATTATTTTTTTATTTTCTTGTTTTAATATCTTTTTATATTCTACTATAATTCTATTGTTTTTATTCTTTGTTTTTTAATTATTGCTTTTTTAAGATTTTTAAATATTTGTAATGGTAAGATTATAAACACATTCCGTAGTTTCGGTTATATATAACATTTATTTTAAATTGTTTGAAAATTTTATTTAAACATATACTTTATACCCTTACAGCCGTAAAGCCAGTTAAACAATAGAAGCGTGCTTTTACCTTATCACCACCTAAGGGGATTAGTTGCATTTGTTCTTAGAACTGCTTCTGCTCTTCCCAACTTTCTGATCTTTACTGCTTTAACTCATCGTATTTAACTGCTTTAACTTTTCTGCCTTTTATAACTGCTTTAACTATGTTTTATACTGCGTTTAATACTCTCTGCTTTCAACTGTTTTTAACCTTCTGCATTAATAGCTGTTCAACCTCATGATAGTTTATCTTCACATCTATGTTTCTCGTTTAGTACTTTTTTATTTTTGTTTAAATACTTTTTACTTTACTTATTTCTATTTTTATTTTTGATTTTAATGACTTTTCTATTTTTATTTGTAACTTCGTACAGACATAAGCAATAAATCTCTCGGTTTCATTGAGAGAGAGATTATCCTATATTTAGATAAGAAAATTCTGTACCCGAAAAATTTTTATTAAAAATAACTTTAATACTTTAATAACCCTAAAGCAGTAAAGCACGCTAAACAATAGGGTCTGTTTTATCATACCTAACACCTACCGCGGGATTTAGTATACCCCCTTGTTATGTATCTTACCTGCTTTACCTGCTTTACTTCACCCGTGTTCTGTTTATCTGCTTATACTCCCCAGTTTGTTTTACTGCTTTTAAACTTTCTGCTCTTTACCTTTGCTTTAACCTCATAGTTTTAACCGTGCTTTACAAACCTCTTCCCTGCGTTTAAATGCTGCTTTATTACCACTTTCTGCTTTACTTGTTTTAACTCATTATATTTCATTTACAGGTTCCATGTTTTTATTTTCGTCTTTATTTATCTTCTTATCTTATTTTCATACGATCTATTTTATTTATTTTTATCTATTATTTTGAAACTTATCTTTATACTTGATTCATAACGTCTTTGCTAGGGCATACCCAGGTATTTCAATTCATGCCGTATTGCTTATTAATCTCATTGTAAGACCACACATCCACACACTCCACACACACCACACACCACCACCATCAATCACATACACACACAGCATCCCCACACACATCCAACACAACACACTACATACACTTCCTTATGACATTCATCATTCACTTATGATCATCTTATACATCACCATTTCACTTAATGAACACTGTACATCTACCCATAGCACCACTTTACATTAAGCTTAATACACACTGAGTCCACACCACCACACAACATCACACATCACACATCCAACACACCCACACACACACACACTGTACTTCAAAACTCTCTATTTGTATATCTCCTTCCCTGAACTGACACCTTACATTTGTCTCATAGACATCTTACATTCTACACTACACTCACACACAGATTTAGTTAACTCACACACAGATTTTTACTTACACTCACCCATCAGATTTAACTTACACTTCCACATTTCCCAGCAGATTTACTTAACACACATTCAGATTTACTTCACACTTTGCACCATCATCCCATCAGATTTACACACATTTCCGACACACATCACCACATCAGTCATGCACACAGCACAACACACTACACACACTACGCACACTCATCTTAACATATAACGTATAATATTGTTTAACATTTTATGTTTTAAATTAAACACCGTACATTTATATTATACTCATTCAATACAACTAAATTTATTTCAAAGTTTCTTTAAAACTTCTTATAATAAACAAACGATTCAATCTTTGCCAGCAAAGAATTTATTTAATTAACACTTGTTACATAACTTTTTGTTCATATCAATTTATGACTATAAGTTTTAAAGAATACACTTTTAACTAAATTTCTTATGAACTTTATAAATAACATATATCTTTACGTACTTAATAGCAATAAATCAGTTTAAGGTCAGTCCCCCCAGCACCCCCTCTACACCAAGGCTCTATGCCAACGTTTTTGTTCTGTCTTGACTTACCTGGCCTTTACATCAGTATTTCAGCCATGTAACTACTGTAATAAAAATAACAAACTAAGTTCTCCTGCTAACATAACATGTATCTTATTTGTACATTTCTAAGTTTTATTTAAAAATAACAATTATTCATAACATTTATATATACAACATATAACTAAACATATTTCAAAGTTTTTTTAACATACTTAAGTCTTTCTTTAAATTATTATTTATTATTTTAGTCGATGTACACTTGACAGATCCATGCAGCGAGAAAACACAACTACCCCGACTCCTTACAGATACTAAAACGTGACCTCTCCTCTGTAAAAGCTGTTTGAATAACTAACTCTTAAGGTCTAAAATTGGATAATCTTTTGTAACCCCGCGGGCGATTTTAACGCCTAATTCCAGTCCAAAACCTACTACTTTCAGAACTACCTTTTTCTTAAAAGATTGGTGCAATATACACATTAGGCTAAATTTAGGCCTAAATTTAGATAAGCCTTTTTTTAGACGGCTAAATTTAATCCTAATACCAGTCAACTCATAATAATTCCCTGCATAAGACAAGAATCATTGTTAATTATATTTTTTATAAAATATTATTTTCCAACTGAAACGATGCTTGGACTCGGTAAGAACTCCTTAGCAGTGTATATAAAGGATGTTTCCTCTGTACTTGTGATTGGTCGGGTATCCTTCATCGTCCTATATGACCTCCGTTGCTGATTGGTCGAGACATTATTTTTTATCGTTCTTTTGAATATAATACTTTGTCTTCGTAACTTGTATCTTTGAGCAGGTGTGTGTTTTAATATCTTTTAGACCCCAACTCTACATCTTTAAAACTCTATAGTCATCTTTTTAGCTGTTAAGCGGTGTACCATACAAGTTATCTGATTTGTACTTAAAAGTGTTTTTATTTTTATCTTAAAGATGTTTTTTCAATATTTATAATAAATAACTTCCTGAAGGAATAAATTTAATTAATTTCACCTAGAATAGATAACTAATTAATTCACTAGTTCATAGCTAACCACACCAGGGCTCAGCAGAGCCCCACCCGCAAAGGCAGCCAACCCGCTACCCGCTGGTGCGTCCCGCCGCGTCCCCCGTCCGCCGCGTACCCGCCCGGCCGCGTGCGCCCCGCCAGGTCTTTATGTCTTTATGTCCTAGCCCGCCGCGTGCGCCCCGCAGGCGCTTATTCCGCCGTATCACGACTCGCCACGCGTATCGCCCCGCACGCGCGCAATATCTCCGCGCGATATGAAAACTATATTATATACCTATAAACTATTCTTTATCACAACATTTATCCCATACACATATTATTACTAATAATATACTATATAATATATATTATAGTATATATGATTACATATATATCTATATCTACATATTCTGTGGTTCGTGCGGCGCTCGACGCTTGAACGTCTTCTAATTGGGCGAAGTAATGTCTTCATGTGCTATTGTGCGTATTTGTGGAAAAGAGGATCACTAGTGCCCATGTGTGTATCACCAGTGTAGCTAGTAAGCTTGTCTTGGTAATGCCTAACTGTTATTCACGCTGAATCATAAATAATAGATTGGTATCAATGAGCCATCAAGATGATTCTATTCAAAGATGTAACCAGCCAAAGCTGAGGTACCAAGCTAGGTTTAAAGTGAGCGCATAAAAGCTGACGTGCATCAAACACGCTGAGCTGTATCAGTCTTGAGGCAAATCTAAAGCTGAGACCATCCTCAATAGGCTTGAGCGCATCCAACTGACGGCATGCCAGAAAGATATATGAAGGCCTCAAAACGACTGAACCGTGCATACCAAAGTAATGGGCCATTCAAATAGCCCGCGATTGGGTTGGGACTGGTCGTTATGTACCTAAAGTGGTGTTTGGGCTGTGTGTGTGTGTGTCTGTGGTGTGTGTGTGTGTGTACATTTGCTCTCTTTGATAAGGTGTAGTCTATCCAATTTAATAATCAGCAATAGTCATGAAGTAAAACACATATAGTATATTATAAAGAATTTAAATGTTTCTTAATAAATTATACGTTAGTAAGGGAGTGTGCGTCGCATGTCGTGTGCTCGCTTGTGTGTGTGTGTAGTGTCTGCTGCGTGTTGTGGTGTGTATGTTTGCTTTCTACTACTCAATAATCACCATCAACTAAGCAATGAAAGATCATATAAGACAAGTATGATAATTACCAATGATAATAGAATAAATACTGTTTTTAATATAATTATACCGGTTATGATTGTCCGTAATGATGTGAGTGCTTGTGTGGTACGTAGTGCTCGTTGCTCTGCCTGTGCTGTGTGTGCCTGTGGCTGTGTGTGTAGTGTGTCTCTAATAATAAATTCCGCCACCCGCGGGATATTGCGCATGCGGCGGGGCGCACACGCGGCAATCTTGCGCCCTGCCGGCGCACGGGCGGCGGGGCGGGGTAACAACGCCGGCGGCACGGGGAGCGGCGGGGACGCACAGCGGGTGCGCCGGGTTGGCTGCCTCCTGCGGGTGGGGCTCATGCTGAGCCCTGGTGGTTAGCCTTAGTGAATCTTAGTGAATGTAATATTATCTATTCTACGTGAAATTAATGACTTATCCATCATGCTGAAGTCAATTTATTTAAATGATGATTAGCTTTAGTTAAACTAAAACAATTTTTAATAACAATAGACTATTACTTGGTTTTAAACTTAAAATGACTATGATTACTCTAAAATGATGTTGGGTCTAAAAAGATAATAAAACACACATTCCTGCTACAGTTTATTGAAAAACAAGAGAACAAATTAATTTATTCAAAAGACGATCAAATATAATTCCCTCGACCATCTTATCAAGGTTAAATAATAAGAGATAAGGATTTTACCCCGACCAATCACTAAGTAGGAAAGACATTCCGTTCTTACCTGTTTAAAGAATCTCACCGTGTCACAATGTTTCAGTATGAAATATTTTATAATAATAAAATAATAGACAAGATGATTCCTTGTCTATTATCGGGAAATACTTTTAGACCTTGGTATTCTGGATTAATTAGCTCCGTCTACAAAAAGGATTATCCTAAATTTAGGCCTAATTTTAGAGCCTAAAGTAGTTCATTGCGCTATCCACATTTTTACAGAACGCAAGGTCCAGTTTTGAAAAGTATACTTTGTGACCTGAATTTAGCTTATATCGCCCGGTTACAAAAGGATTCCTATAAATTTAGCATAAAAGTAGTTATTTCAAACACCATTTATCAGAGAGAGAGAGGTCAGTTTTCGTTAAGTCTGGTAAGGATGTGCGGGTAGTCTGATGTCTTCTCCGATGATGGACTTGTCCAATGGTACATCGATAATAATAATAATAAGAAAACCCTAAATTATTTAAAAAACTTGAAATTATTTTTTAGTTAACATTCTTTGTGAATAATAAAATGTAAGTGAATAATTGTTATTTTTTTAATAAAGTAACTTAGAATGATTTTTATCAATAATACATGTTATGTTACAGATGAAGTAACTTATTTGTTAACTTTATATCATAGTACACTGGCTCAAAGATCGATGTTAAAGCAGTAAAGTCACAGAGAACAAAACGTGCGCATACTGTGGTTGTAGGAGGGGTGGCTGGGCTGACCTGTACTGATTATTCTTTGAGAGTGTTACGTAAATATTTGTTTTATAAATTTCATAATAATTTTATAAAAGTTATTTTAAAACTTTGATAGTTATAAATTTATAAACAAAAAGTATTACCAACAGTATATAATAAATTCTTGATTCTGAATATAATCAATGAAAGTTGTTTATAGAAGTTTAGAACCTTTTTTATTTAATTTTAGTTATATTTGAATGAGTATATAAATGTACGTGTTATGCTTAAACATGAAAATGTTCTTAGTGTAACTGATTTAACTGGTAGTAGTAGTTGCGCTTCTGCTCTGGTTGTGTGTGTTGTGTGTGTGTGTGTGTGGGTGTGTGTGTGTGGTGTTGTGTGTGTGTTAAATCTGTGTGCAAAGTGTATAGTAAATCTTGTGTTGTAAGTATAATGCTGTGTGGTGAGTGTCAGTTAAATCCTGTTGCGTGAGTGGTATAGTAATCTGTGTCAGTTGGTAGCTAAATTCTGTGCTGTGAGTGTAAAGCTGTATAATGCTAAGTGCTCTATGGACAAATGTACAGTGTCATAGCTGAATGGTGTGTAATAAGGTATCATAGTGAATGTCGGTATTAATGTGTAAATGTGTGCTTAAGTTCGTGTCGGTGGGTGTGTGTGTGTGTGTGTCGTGTGTGCTGTGTGTGTTTGTGGGGTGACCACATGTGCTAGTAAGTGTAAATGTAAGTTGTCTACTGGGTAAATGCTAAGTGTCATAGTCGAATGTGCTTGTATAAGTGTTGTGAAGAGGTTGTATAAGTGTAAGTGCTACGTGTGTGTGTTGTGTGGTGTGGTGTGTGTGTGTGTGGTGTGTGTGTGTGTGTGTGTGTGTGTGTATGTGTGTTCTAAATAACTTAATAACAATGACGGCATGGAAGTAAATATACAGCTAAGTATTTAATATAAAATAATAAAAATAAAATAATAATAATAATAATAATAATAACAATAACATCGTATATCATCGATACATAAATAAAAAGTATTAAACAAAATATTAAAACAATGTTAATTAATATTATGAGTTAAACAGTAAAGGCAGGAAAGTTAAAACACAGGAAAGCAGTAAAGTTAATAGCAGGTCACAACATGAGTTAAAGTCAGTAAAAAGCAGAAATGGTTACAAGCAGTAAAAACATGAAAGGTTAGGCAGTAGAAGCCGAGAGAAGTTAAAGCCAGTAAGGCAGTAAAAAAGGCATACTAATCCGCTAGGGATGAGAGATAAATGACAAGTGACGAGACGAGCCCCACTTGACCCTAAGTAATGATTTTGATTGCAGCTCAATGTTTAAAGTTTGGTACAAATTTTATTAAAAATAAATAAGTGACGTCCAGAATTGCCTTTCGAAAACTTGTCTGCTATTTCCCTGAGGCTTACATTACAAAATAAAATAAAAAGTCATTAAACAAAAACTAAAATAGAGAATAATATAATAAATAGTATTAAACAAAATAAAACATATAAAAAGAAAACAAAAATGTTAATAAATAATGAGTAAAGCAGTAATCGCAGGGTAAATTTGAAAACCCTGTGTATCGTTATGTATCATTAGCAGTTAGAAACATGAGTTAGAAGTCATAAAATAGCTAGAAAGTTATAAGCAGTGTAAAAGCATCTGAGATTAAAGCAGTAAAAGCAGAAATCAAAGCAGGTAAAAGCGAGTAAAACCAAAGGCAATACTAATCCCTATCAGGTGCATAGGCTAATGAACACTCTATTGTTGTTAACTGCTTATCAACTTTTTTCGGTTGATAAATTGTACTGTTTTAGATAAAATTTGCGGTACAAATTTTTATTTAAACATACCAAATGTTTTATATTACAAAAAACTCTGTGTGTTTTTATTTTACATACAAATTTTAAATAAAAAAGTATTAAACAACCTAAAAATCTTTAAACAGAAATAAAAAGTTATAGAACAAAAATAAAAATTATATACAAAAGACAAACATAATCGCTAATACAACTTATATGAGTTAACGCAACCGAAGTTTGTAAAGGGAAGATTACATTGTTAATCAGAAGAGTTAAAACATAAATAAAAGGCAACTTTCACTCAAAACATGAGGTTAAAGAGCAAGAGCAGAAAGTAAAGCAGTAAACACATGACTTAAAGCAATAAGCGAGAAAGTTTAATAGCAGGTAAAAGCAGTAACACAAAGGCATACTAATCCACCTAGGTGTTAGGTAACAACACCTCTATTGTTTAACTGCTTTACTGCTTTAAGGTATGTAAAGTATATGTTTTTTAATAAAATTTCGTACAATTGTAGTAAAAATGAATGTTTATATACATATACTTCTGAACTTTTTTCTTCTTACATACAATTTTAAAAATATATAAATTAAACAGTATTAAGTAGAAAGTATTAAGGAAATATAATAATGAAGACATTAAATATTGTGTTAAATAGGAAATGGTCTTGAAGGAAGAAAGATTTCTTGGTATAATTAAAATGTTTTAAATAAAAATGTTAAGAATGAATACAAATGACATACTCTGTAGTAATTTAGAAAACTGATGAATTCTTGCTGAAATGTTTTAAGTAATTAAATACAAATTGAATGACTTATAGTATATCTCTAATTTTCTTCGCGCCGCGGGTCTGCATCTGTGGGTGGGGGCCTCCATCCTTGCGGGTGAGCGGGGCTGTGCTGCGCCCTGGTCGGGCAGCTTACTCATGACCTTGCGAATGACATAAATATTAGACTCTCGGTTCTATGATGTGGGAAAGAATGAGCCATCAAAGGGTGATCTTATCAAAGTGAATCATCATATATGATGGTCTCATCAGAAGATTTGCGTCATCGACAGATGGTCATCAAAGATGAGACCTTCAGATAGTTGAGTGCACTCATGCCTGAGACCATTAATGCTGACGGCATCATTAATGCCTGATGGCTATTAATCGCTGAGGCATACCAAATATCGAGTGTGTGAGTGTAAGTGTAAGTGTACCTGCAGTGTGGGTGTGAGATGTAATATGTGTAATTGGTTTAATGGTAAGCGCTGTCTTATGGATAAGTGTAAGCTGATTATTAGTGTTATAAAAATACTAACGTCATAGTAGGAAGCATTTACTGCAGAATTGTTAATGTACACCAATCGATTATCCTCATACCTAATACCCCCTAAGGGTAGAAACACACTCACCGGGCTATTCTATGGCTCAAGTGGGAGGCTAAGACAAAGGCTTGGAAAAAAACAGTGCACTACAGTCTGCGCACTATGTGCGACACTCATTGGGCCACTATGTGGCACTCACTTGACACTCAATAGATGGCACTCACTTGGCACTCATTGGCACTCAAGTGCACTTCACTTGGCAACTCACCTGGCACTTCCTGGCAACTCATATAATTACTCATAGAACCTAATGAGAACATCACTAGAATACTCCCTTAATGGTGATTGGGAACATCAAAGGCCATCAAGTTAGCGTGGGCGTTGCAAAAATGACCCATCGGTATACTGGAAGGTCACAAAGGCGTAAATATCATGGTCCTAAACAAGTAAACGACTCAAAACATAGGGCTAAACCCCCTAAAGGAAGGATCAAAAATTAGACGTGGTGCGAAAACAATGACCCATGGAAAGATCATAAGGGTATCCAAGAAATTAACGGTGGTCAAATTGACCCATGGAAGACCAAAGGTAAGCAAAAATTAACCGTTAGGGCCAAATGACCACCGGATGACCCAAAAATTACCAGGTCAGGGCTAAAAATGTACCCTGGTATATTGCAAGGTCAAGGCCTAAATATCATGGTCGAATAGCAAGGTAACGACATCAAACAAGGGCGTAATGTCCCCTAAAGGTTCCCAAAATATTAGCGTGGGGGGCAAAAATCTGCCTCACGATCGAAAAAAATTAGGGGCGTAAAATAGGGGGGTACGTAAACCGGTTGCTGACGCAACCGTTTGGGCGCACCCTTTCTTCGAAATGGTCTGCTAAAAATTTCAGTGGTGCTCGAAAAATTAGCGGGGCCAAAAATCAGGGTTCGCCTGAAAAAAAATTGGGGATGCCAAAAAATTATAGGATTGCCAAAAAATAGGGTTCTCCAAAAATAGGGTTCTCAAAAAATTAGTGGGCCCAAAAAATTTGGGTTCTAAAGATTTAGGCCGTGTTCTATCAAAAATTATTAATAGGGTTTCTCGAAATAAACCTTGATTGGGTTCGTCAAAAAAAATGATATGGGTTTAGTCTCGAAAATACCGTGGTGCCAGAAAATGACCCATGGAAGACCAAATATTACCGTGGGCCAGAAGAAATAATGGCCAAAAAGGCAAAGGTCAAGGCCCTGATGGACAAGCGGCATGGTTAAAAAATTTGGGCTCGAAAAAATGCCTCAGGTATGGTTTTCACGCTGGAGTGCCTGTGTCAAAAGACCAACACAGTGCTGGAAAGCATCCTACTACTCTTCACCACCCCTATTCATTATTCTCGAGCAGGCTTCCCCTTATTGCACTATAATTTTTTTAACGCTTCCGCGCTCCTGTCCAGAAGAGCTCCTATTCCCATGTATGTCCTCATTCATACTCCTTCCAACCTGTTCATTTACCTTCTTCTTTTCTCTTTCGGATGCATCTTTAGCTTTCTTTTTCCTCCTTATTTTTCTTAGCCTTTCGCACTTTCTTCTTGAAAAACTTCATTATCTTGCTTTAAGTACATCTCCACCACGTGACTAGACTTATTTCTCTTCAACTTTTAAACGCTTCGCAGTCGACCGTCTTCATTTCCACCAGCTGCCACTGGTTCGCGTTCTTTAGCTTCCAATACTTTACTGCACACCACATACTGTTTTGCCTACGCTCAACAATGCTTCCAGTTTTTTAGCTTTCCGCTTGTGCACCATTCAACCTGATTTAACTTGCAGCGTTCTTACGATCTTATCCCTTATTACCTTGTTCACTAAACTCCTCACATTATAATTTTTACAAATCTTCCTTGTGTACACCTTCCTCTCCATCCAAGATCCCCCCTAACCTTAACTTTACATAGAACAACATAATCGATCCGATAATCCCATTCTAAACCCCTCACTGATTCAACACATACTTAACATCTCCTTCTTCACCAACGAGCAAATCAATCTTACTTTCACTATTCATACCCAATCTCTAACCTACACGGCAGACTAAGTATAACTTATGGATACTCTGTTGTTTAAAGAAAGTATTACTTACACACACACACCCTCGCGCGTCAACAGAAATCAATCACACTTCCTAGTCACTATTCCTCATCTTTCTCTCTGACACCGCCCAAAACACCTGTTATACCAATCCTTTTTTGATCATAATATACTATATACTCATATATACAATATAGTATATATATAATATATAATATATATATATACTGTATATATACCTATAATAATATACTATATTTATATATATATATATTTATATCTATTTATTATACTATATAGTCTTATTATAATATATATATATATATGTATATAATATATATTAATATATATATATATTATATATATTATATATCAATATATATATATTATTATATAATATATATTATAATGAATCACTCTCTTATATAGTCAAAATCTCGCCATATTAATACGGTCAATAATCTGGCCTTACGAAGGGTTATGTGGGTAAAACAAACAACTAAGCCGTGGACATTCTTAATATACATTACAAAAAGTCTCTGTCTTAAAAGAAAAAACAAAATAAAACATTTTGGATTTAAAAAAAAACCGTTTTTTTTGCAAAAAAAACAAATAAAAAAAAACGTTTTTTTCACCTAACCTTAATAATATAATAAATATAGTATAATAATATAAATATATATATATATAATAAATATACTATATATATTATATTATATACGTATATATTTATGTATATATTATATTATTTATATAATATATATATTTACTATATTACTCTATTAATATAATTATATTATATTATAATATATATATATACTAATATAATATAATATATTATATAATACTGGCCTCTTCTCTTCTTCGTTCAACTACTACTTCTGTATGCTCAAGTACTAAACTTTCCTTCAGTGTTGGACATCACGCACAGTGTCCACCTATCTCTGAAACAGAGCCGGTCCTGATCGTCCAACTTATCGCCTGATAGCTCTCACTTGTCTATTTCTATCTAAGATCTTTGAAACCCTTTCTCAATTCTCATTTCTTAAACCATCTTTGGGTCTCCATTTTTTTTTCCACTTTTTCAACTTCTTTCTCGATCGCACATGTAGGCTTTCTCGGTCGCTCGCAGCTCCCTACGTGGCGATAGCATCCTTTTCTATTCTTACATGATTTACTGGTTCACGCTCGTAGTACTACGGGCGCAGACTTGACGTGTTTGGCTTGCTTTAATCAGCTCAAGTTAGCATTTGTACCGGTGTTATGGCTGCACTGCCGTCACTTGCTCTCCAAGCTCCTCCTCCTTTGGGGTTCCTTCCTTCTCTTTGCTTACTTATATCTAAGTTATTCTATTGAATCTTTCCACCCATCAGTCACATAATCGGTCTGTGTTGTATCCGGCTGCGAACTTCCTTTCTTTCCTTTTCTGCTTAATAATGTGATCCTCAGTGGTTCTGTCCTTATCTCCTACTTTATTCCTACTTTTCCATAATGATCTTCTCACCTCACTTCAAACATCCTAACCTCTATCCACTCATATTCCGGAGACTCGACCCTTCATTCCTTCAACTCAATCTCATATTCTGCTCCTCCTTTTACTTCTAACATTGCCTCTTCTCTCTAATCTTCTCCGATCTATTCTCCTGATCTATAGAATTCCAGGGTTGGATGTCCGTCTGAACCTGTGACCATTTCATTTCTTTAAACAAATTCAACTTTCCTACCAATCTCCACTCTCCTAAGACACCTTCTAACTCCTAGTCTCTTTTTCGAACGGTTCTCCTACTCCCTTCCACCTGTGACAATTTTTCTATCTCAGAATCCCTCGGCCTAACTATAAACAAAAATACCTTGTCTTTGAAACCTCACATCTCAAACGGTTGCAGAGCGCCTTCAAACAAACTGGGTCTAGTTTAAGATTGTCGTAGCCTTTTTTCTCTCTGTCTCAGCACTCCAACTATACATCGAGGCCCCCGCCCTTGTATATGATACTGCTCCCCTCTCATATTATTCGGTTCTTTTCCCTCGGCAGGGTTCATCTTCTGGTATTCCACCCGCTTTGCATAGGTCTGGAGTTCCACAACCGGCCAAAAGGCTTTATTAAATCTCCGTTCCTGTATCTACTTCCAGTTCCACTTGACCTTCATTTCCTCTGCGGCCGCTGCATGTTGGTGACTCCTTACTCTCTCTTCATAGGTACCATTCACCAGCGGCACGGTTGTCTCCGACGGTGAACACTCTCAATCACTCCCTCCGCCAGTACCACCACCTTCTATCGCTCGCCCTCGTTTAGCATTCAGGGTGTGCTTGTGTCCTGCCATGAGTTTTGTGATGGAATTGTACTCCCAGGCTAGTTCGCCTAGCGTGCTTCCTTCTTTCCTGACAATAATCTGCTCCTGTGGAATCTCTTCACATCTTCTGTTTTTCCTGCCTGATTAATATCTCCCCCAACTCAAAGCCTGCGCTTGTGCTCATCTGCGTAATTTACGTAGCTGTTGACTTCCTGAGGGGTGCAACCCCCCCTCCTTGATAGGGCTCTGCCGTGAGTGGTGGTGACAACTTAAAATATATATATATATATAATTATATATAGTATATTTATATATTATATTATCATCTATAATATATATATATATATAATATATATATATTAGTTATATATATATATATATATGTCTGTATGTGTGTATGATTGTATATTTATGTGTTTTGTAGATGTATTTATTGATGTGCATGCGTCTGTATTTTCACTTATATGAACGCATACTTTAGTATATATTTTTTAAGCGTTTTGTTTCTAATTACCCTTTAGGTTCCTATGATATGGGTTAAGAATAAATAAAGATTTTAAAGGATATTCAGAAATACACCTTTTATTGACCTTGAATTCCACCAAGAAAGGACTTGGAAAGTGGCGACCCAATTGGAAAATTACCTGGAGAACATCCGCACTCACCGATCTCACAACAGTTAATTCTCAAGGAAACACTATGGCTTTCGCAAGTGTTAAACACAATTTTTTTTGTTTTCCTCCATTCTCCTCCCTTTTTTTGGTATACCTCAATTAGTCAACATGACAAATGGAGACGAAAATTCTGTGGGTTCCTCCCAAAATTCTCAACCCAAACCAATTGCAGCCATTGTGCCTTTCCCTAAAAACGAACTCATCATCACAGGACAGACACAAAATATCTGGGAAGGCCTTTGGTTAGAGGACATGGAAGAAAACATAAAACTCTAACAAGGCACCATAGAAAGGGCCAAAATTATACAAGTCAGAAGCCAAATTCACTTAACAGATGGTGAGTTCAGAGGCGTTCTAAATTGGAATCCACAACTCCTCCGAATAAATAAATTCGAAGATTTCGCCGATACTTTACCCTCATTAGTATTGCCAGAAGACTCCCTTCATCAATTTGAATCATTTGAACGAATACTAAAATTTAAGTGGAATTCTCAAGAAACTCTCAAGAGCTCTATCTTTACAATAATTGGTCAAATGATTTTTAGAAAAACTAAAAGAAAAAGATAATCGATTCAACTTTTCCGAGAAATTGACAAATGCCATTGCAACAGCTTTTCTCTATGCTCAAATATCACATCATCTAGAAGATTTTAAGAAACAATTTTTCAAGAACTATGATTACAACCTTTCAACTCAAAAACAGATGCAATACTTTCTTCAATAATTGAATGGGCTAATCTACACATTACCTACTACAGCAACATACTCCCCAACGCTAGCTTCGTCATCAAATGCAAAAAATCCTCAAGACCAAAATCAATAAATCAATCGTTACAAAAACGATAATTCCCCTAAAGGATACCACCGGTAAATCAAATGCAACGGCAATTATCTCCCCGAACTAGCCCAAACACCGGACAATCATCTCAAATATGTTACCATTGTGAACAATCAGGGCATCTCAACAGTCAATGCCCATTCGGCCCTTATTGTCACATATGCTACCAATATAACATAGGAGGTTCTACAATAAATTGCAAAAACTCCAAATTGGACCCAAGAAACCTATATTTCAAAGTTAAACACGCCACAGTAACCTCTCAAATCGAAGAAAGCATAAAAGGAGCATTTTGGAAATCTAGCGGAATAAATCGCATACAAAATAAGGAGTAGGATCTTATTTTTAGGTTTTTCCACAACAAGGACAAGCTCAACGTTACAACCAAGAAATTAATCAAACTCAATTTCCTTCGATACCATTCGACAAGAAAAATTAAGATTTCCGAAAAAGTCAGATTTTCAGAACACAAATCATTTCCTGAAACATTCCAGAAGAGGAAACAAATCCATATTCAACAGAAGAAATTAACATTATTTCATGAAGTGAAGATAACTTCCTGAATAAGCAACAGCATACCTCCCAATCTTACCATCTTTATCCGCAACAATCAGACAAATAGCAATATTTTGAACATAATCAAGATTTATTTTTAGAGTTCGAGATTTTTTCCCAGCGTTCGGCAGAATCTCCCCACCTTCGATAGAGAGGATCTCAAATTTTTAAATATAAATACCTTTAAAATAATTTTACTGCATGCAATTTTGAAAATAAACTTGTATACAATAATAACCACACGAATTGTTTTTAATTTTTGTGCGATATATAGGAATAATAGTTATAATTGCACTGAGAATTATAATGATTGTGACTATTAATATTAGTCATTCTTCTCACACTTATGATACGATACAAATGTTCAAACACCCTCACAATCATTACATCACGATTCTCTCTCCTGACTTACAACCTCACCTCACCATCCTCAACATTTAGTAACATCTCAACCAATTCTAGCAAATACATTAATGTAGGCACAAGAAACTCAGACACATAACGATCAGAAATTAAATCCCTCTTCTCTTACTTTTAAAACGACCTCTCACCGCCTTAACACCCAGTCTCCCAAAACATCTCAACCTAGCAACACAGCGGGTCCAATGTATTTCCTGAAAGCTCCAGTAACTTTCAACAATGCAAAATTTATAACACAAATTGTTTCAGTTAGACCGTTTCAAATGGCCTTTTATTCCAACCTCCAAAATTCCCCCCGCAGCCATATACTACTACACATATGTAACATTCCACTTAAATCAATTACAGGTTCAATCTCTCTCTTCAGCTAGGCACTATCGATTTAGCAATACAAATTGTCACATCGTATTTCCAATGGCGTTTGTCTTGTGCTTGCAACCGTTTCTTATTGCCATTCAGAATAATTCTTTCTGTCTACACTCTGCATCATTAGCTTCTCGGTTTTTCATTTCAACACCATTCAATCCTATTAATATTCTAAATTACAGACATCTTTTTAGAGCCTCGCCCACCAGTCTGAACATAACATTCTCACCCTTACGCTTCTCACTCCCCAACCGCATACATCATACTCTTCTCATACGTTACTTGTCAAACCCCTCCTTTTTACACACGCCCAGCCAAATCTCTTCTACCAATCCTCTCAAACTCCGTCTTTCAGATTCGCCACACAAGAACAAATCATCCTCATATAATCAATATAGGTAGTGGCGAACCCTCCCACTCTCTTCCATTCCCATCATTATAACGCTATCCCTTGTCACCCCTACATTAATTCTTTCATTAACTGTCATCCATATCCAATATTGGATCAGGCAAGAAAGACAGTACGCACAGTCTCCTGTCTCACCTCTCTATTAATATTAATACAATCACTTCGACTCTATTTATTCTATCACATGCTTCATACATACTTTTGATTACCATTCAGAAGCCTTGACCACCAGTAACACCATATATCACGAACACCTGTCATAGAGCTTCCCTATTAATTTCTATTGTACGCCTGATTGGCAAATCCAAAACTCCTATAGATACATTTTCTCCTTCTCCCATTCCCACTCCATTATCCCAATCTTTTTTTCAATGTAACAGATTTGATTCACATAATTCTCTTTTTACTACTCTCAAACGCACCTTGTTCTTCCCCAAATCAGTTCTTCAGTCATTCGTACGCATTCTTGACAAAATTACCATCATAGCAGTCTTCCCTACAACACCAATTAAACTAATTACCCTTACTAATACTTTACAGTTACCCTATCCCCCTATACCCTTATATAGAGCGTACTAATATTTGCTTTCTAAAATGCCCTTGGACGTATATATACCCTTCCAATAAACACGCTCATTCTTTGCCTACATTATTATATATACTATACTATAATATCGGTATATATAAATATATATATATTAATATATAATATATACTATTAGTATATACTATATATATATAGACTTAATATATGACCATACTAATATATCTATACTATCATATATTATATATATATTAGTATTATATATAGTATATATAATATGGTTTTGTGCGGTGAATCTGAAAAGAGTTTGAACGGATTGGTAGTGGGACATTTGGAGGGTGTGTAAAAGGATGCGTTTGAAAGTAAACATAGATAAGAGTTAAGGTTATTTTTGTGAGTGAGGACAGTCCTCGGTGTGAAGTTAGCTAGATGGTGAGGCAGCTGAACAAGTGACTGAGTTTAAATATTTAAGCGACTATTACATGATTGGACGAAAAAGGGTAAGCTCGGATGATGCCGGCGGTGTAGGAAAGGTTTGTGAATTGCAGGAAGGTATGGCGGGATGCAAATATAAATCCTTGGTCGATTGTTAAAGAGCCTAAGTTCTTGAGTGAGCAGGGTCTTACATCGAGTGGTATGTATGTACTGTGTTTAATGATATAGAGTGAGACTATGGTCTTGGATAAGAGGTATAGATCAAAAGATATAATATGTTTAATAAGGGACATCGCTAGGGCGTGTTAGAGCAAAAAAAAAGTGTGAGAAAGACTCAATAAAATTGGAGGAAAGACGATTACAGGTTGTATGGTGTAATAACAAAAAGGAGATAATGAGAGAATAAATGATAAAGTACGTTGAGATGGGTTTGCGTCATGTGGGAAAGGAGAATGGATGATAGTCGGTGTTGTCGTCAGAGACGGTTGTGACTAGTGGTGAGTGTGTAGTGGATCGACTGGCCTGGAGCCGAAATGAAAAATTGTGGATTGAGTCAGTGCAAAAGACATGTCTGGAGACAGAAAAGGAAAGCCTGGGGGCGAGAAGAAAGGTGCAAATATGAGTGAATGCAGCGGTTTTGCACTGGTGGGTATGATAGGTATCTGTGGCCCACCTCGGGCCCAAGGATGAATCCCCACATGCAACGATGCCATAGATGAGGGTCCGTGCGCTAGTCCCTGAACGCGTCTAGATGGATTCTTATCTGACTGCGGCGAGTTGCTCACTGATAGGTATCTTAAACTGGGAGAGCTGAAGCTTGGCTCTTCATTAGTCCGCGAACTTGTGCTCATTTCTTCTATTATACATTTCTTCGTATTCCGGTGCCGATGTTACGCACCTTACCCCACTAGTCTGTGGAAAAAGGTGGTTGATTGATGATATATATTGATTATATACTTATATATTATTTATAGTATATATACTTATATATATATCATATGTAAATACTACTTACTATATTATTTAGTTATATTTCAAATATTAATATATATATTACCTCTATACTATATAATGACTACTTTGTATTCATACATTGAAATTTATTGTAGCATTCATATTATAAGCCTAAATAATATATCAACTATGTTGGAAAATGATTAAAAAGAAATAAATAGTAATATTGGCAAGTTAAATAAACTGCCAAATATCTTGACAAGTAACCTAAGCGAAAACAGTCAAGTACATACAAGGCGCAAGTTTGATCAAGACAAGTTACACTGGTTTTAGAAAACTGCAGCTCACAAGTTCTTCACATAAAATGTTTACTAAGTCCAAGTACACACGGTTGTAACTTGATACTTGAATCCCAAGCCTGATAATAGTGTATATAATTATATATATATATATATATATATCATATATATATATATACAACCTAAATAATAATTCTCGTACTAGTTGTATTAATTCGTATAATTTACTTATATTATCCTTAATAGTATATATAGCATAGTATTATATAATATATATACTACTATATAATATAAGGTACCTATATAATTATATTAGACCTTACTATATATTAAATATACTATAATATATATTAATATATATCTATAGGCTATATATATATGTTTTTACACGTGGTTTTAGAATGATTTTACAAGTCTTTAGGCATGCTTCTACTAAGTTCTAACTCCTTCAAGGGTGATAAAAACATTGCTTTTGTTTCCTGTTCACTGGCGCGGCTATAGGTGGCTGAGAATTGGCGTGTTCGCCAATGCTTTAGTCCGCCCTTTTTTAAAGAAAGTCTGTGTGCGCCTTCTGTGCGCCAACGAAAGTGATAGTGAGCCAAGGCGCATAGGCGCCACGCCAGCTCTGGTTAGAATCCCTATGTTATAGTGACAATTTCATACCCGATCTAAATGAACTCTCTCTGTTAACCATGTTCTTTAATACTGAAAGTCGAGATTTTGTTTAAATCCATGACTCTAAACCACATATTATATTGTAATCCTTTAATTTATCTATATGGTTATTTATTTCAATCTTTC
Organism: Trachelipus rathkii; assembly: GCA_015478945.1. Lineage (NCBI taxonomy): Eukaryota > Metazoa > Arthropoda > Malacostraca > Isopoda > Trachelipodidae > Trachelipus > Trachelipus rathkii. The sequence continues at coordinate 11,195 of JABUQX010093090.1, read as the reverse complement.
TAATTATTTTAACTATTACATTTAATTGTTATATAATATTTTTTTTTAATTTATCATGTGATATTGTTAAGTCTTGAAAATGGAAAAGAATTCTTACCCCGAAACTAGACGGCTAATTAAATAATTTAAATGTTCAGAATCTCTTTTGGTCTATACTCGCTATAGTACGTATATATATATATATAGTATAAATATATATATATACTATTAGTATTATATCATTAAATATATATATTATGTATAATATATAAATATATATATTAATATACTATATAATATATAATATGACCGACTCGTGCCGCAGGAGGTTGAGTCACCGCCTCTCATACGAGAGACGCTGGTTCAAATCCTCCGCGTATCAGTTGGAGTTTTATCTTACCTGGGCGGGCAAGAATTAAAACTTGACTGCAAACACGTTAGGTGGCGCGGTTTGGGATAGCCGGCTCTTAAAGTTTCGATTCCTTTGGTCCCCCAGTGTTACCCCCTGCATAGGGGGGATAAAGCACGTTAAAATGTAGTTTTATATATACTTATATTTATACTACTATATTATAGTATATAATGTAATATATTAATAGATATATTATATATATATAATATATATATATATATATAATATACTATATATAGTATAATATATATATATATCATATATATATATATAGCTGCTATATTATTATTCGTAACGGACTCTATATATATATATATATATATATATATTATATATATATATATATATATAATATAATATATATTATATCATATCATAATACTATATAGTAATATATAATGAATTGACGTAAACTTTTATATTCGTAAATGGAAATTATTAAGAATACAAAAAAATAATATCAATCAGTAGAAAAATGATAAAAAAAATCTCGATTGGCAAGTTAAAAAGGCCAAACCAGTACTTGCTAAATTACTCTTCAAAATTTTCAGCTTACAAGTACCACGTGGCTTCTAGAAACTGCAAGTTACTCACGAAGAATCTACTTAAGTCAAGTACAAAGTACTTGTACTTGAACCCAAGCCTGATCATTAGTATATTCTATATATATATATCTATATTAATATATATATATAATATATATCTCATAAATGATATATATTATGTATATATACATATAATACTAACTATTATCTATATGTATATATATATATACGGTTTATATATATATATATATATTATATTATATATATATAAATATATTACTTATATATATACTTATATAAGATATATATACTATATAATATATATATAATATTAATATATATAGTATATATATACTAACTAGTATAATATATATATACTATCATATATGCTGCAATTATTGAACCTGTCGCTATTTCATATGGTGTATAAACTTATATGTTATGCTTGTGATATCCAAAAGGAGAGGGGATTTATTTTTGATTACATTAATATTTATTGTAATAGTTTTAGGCAAATTTGCATCAATATTACTCTCTTGGGCAAACGGGGCCGAGTGCGCTAAATAAAATCCTGTCAATAATGGTTAATGATATTAATAAGTTAGTTGCTCAAGTAAAGTCAGACTTTTTTTTATCATTTTTTCAGTTAAACATTAATGTAAGAAAAATTTTATTTTTTGCCGAGATTTATCTATTGAAAATGTATTTTTGTATGTCAAAAAGTATTTCGTATGCTGGTATGATTTAATTTTTTTCATATTGCAGCATGGGATATGTTTGTTCTTTATTTTTTTATTCTCTTTATTGTACCAATTCATTTTTTTTTATTTCCAATTGCAATTTGATTAACTGTATTTTAATATTCAGGTGAAAGAAGAGGTGTTGGTGGTATCTTTTTCGATGATTTGAAAGGTCCTGAGGAGGAAAAAATATTTAAATTCATTGAAGGTTGTGCCCAGGCTGTTATACCGTCCTACATTCCCATAGGTAGTATTATAAATTTATCTTTTTCTTCAGATATTTATTAATTTATTACCTTATCAATTGATTGATTGTTTTTTTTTTTAGTTAAGAAGAACATGAATAGAGTAGTTAGTGAGAATGAGAGAACTTGGCAACTGATAAGGAGAGGACGTTATGTTGAGTTTAATTTGGTTTACGACAGAGGAACCAAATTTGGATTTGCAACACCCAATGCTCGTATTGAAAGCATCCTTATGTCACTCCCCCTCACTGCGGTTAGTTTGATTTTCTTTTATAATCATTTATAAATAAGAATCCAAAAAGGTATTACAATCTTTTAAAACGAAGGATAAAGTGAACTAAGAATAATTAATATTATAGCAAAAGTTAACGAAAAGTATAATTACCATAATAAATTTCAACAACAAGAGAAGCCAAATACATCTTACATGTGGCCACAAATGAACCCCTTATATGTATATCAGACTCCCCCATTAATCAAACACAATCTTGCAATTACTCTTTCAACATCTTTAAATGTACTAATTATTTTCCTTTCATTTCATATTCTTCAATTAATAATGAAAAAGCCGATTGAACGTATATATATATAATGTAAGTAAATATTTTATAAGGCCATTCTGGCGCAATAATTTATTCCCTCTAGAATATAAAAAAACGATTAAATAACTTTATTAATAAAAAAAAATCTTAACCACTATGTTGCAAGTGCATACAATATTTATTGCATGAGCTTTTACCTCTTCTTCCCCGTAGATCTATCCTCTTGTCTTCAATTTCAACAGTTGTAAAAGTATGTAAGATTATTTAATCACAATCTATGAGACTTGCAACTTACTAATATATACCTATACTATTTATATACTGATAATAATCTATATTACTATATATATATATACGAATAATAATAATAATACTATATATATATATACACTATGTATATATATATATATAGTATATATAGTATTACGTATATATACTTATATATATTATATAAAATTTAATATAGTATATATATATTTATATAGTATATTACTAATATACTAATAATAGCCGGCCTTCAGTGTCGATTTCTGTGGTCCACCCGTTGTTACCCCCTGCATGAGGAGATTACAAGCAAGTGTTCAAAAAGCTAGTTTATTTATAATGTATGCTCTATTATATCGTTACTATATAGTACTATATACTTAGTATTTTATATATATATATATACTATATATATATATATGATATATTACTACTACTCATTATAAATTTATATATACTATATATATATTACCATATACTATATATATGGACATATATAAAGTGGGTGACATCTGCTTAATATTAGGTCTAGGGTTATGTTTTGGTTCTTGTTGTAGGCTTAGGTTACCCAAAAAATTATAATTGAATTACCCGCTAAGTTATTTAATATAATACCAGACTACATTAATTATTGATTTTCGTCCTGGAGTCAACAGCTTATAAATAGCCTATTATATATATATATGTACTAGCAATTTAATTATATATATTAGCTATATCGGATATAAATATATATATAAAAAACAGTTGAAAGTAAAAAAGAGAAGAACTAGAATAGAGACTAAGAGGAAGGATGAAATCTTGAACAAGACTATTTAAAGAAAGTTCTAAAAATTTTCTTTGCCTAAGGAAAGAAGATGTTCTGCATGTGTTCACGCCAAGTTAATTATTTAGTAGCCAACTTAAAAAAATTATCAAAACCTACGATAAAATATTTTAATAATTTTCATGAAATTATAAGATATACATATAAAACAATTTAGAAGCATTAATTTTTTACGCGACTGAAGGAGGAGGAGCAACAAAATTTTAAATCCAGACTTCTTTTAAAAAATGGAAGAATTTAAGATATACAAATAAAGTGTTTTATAAACTAATTTAGGTGAGGAGCAGCAAAATTATGCCAATCGGTTCTTTTCGACATAAATGAATAAATAATATAATTTGGACTTAAAAATAAAAAAGTTCTCATAATGATTTCTGGAGGCTCAGATCCATAGTTGTGAATAGAGATTATCTTCGCATGGTCTTAGAGGCTGGAAACCCTCTTCCTTGCCATTTTACTTTTCCCCTATGAATGGTCGCAGGCGATGTTACAACTCCCATTCTGCAATCGACCACCACCCTGCATCCATCGGACACTGCGTTGTCTCTAGACATTGATGATAATAATAAAATAAATATTAACTATATATATTATATATATATTTATATTTAGTATCTATTAATATATAAATATATAATGATATATATAAATATATATATATATATAATTATATTTATATATATGAGTATATCTATATTATATATATAGTATATATATACTCTACTAATATACTATATATAATAATATATATCATATATATATATATATATATATATATATATTTAATTATATATATATATTATAATATATATAGTATATTAAAGTTATCTTGCCTGAAGGCCATGGTTTCTCAATTGTGAGATTCACTAGTTTATTTTTTTATTTATTGGAAATGACTATTATTATTACTCTCTCATGATGGGTTTCGAACCTTAGAATTCAACCTCAAATTTTATCTATTTTATAAAAAGAAGCATAATTTTTTATTTTACGAAATGTATAAATAAATATTAGCTTGTAATGACAATAGGAAGATAATTAATTTTAGACTTATCAAGTTGGGAATTGATATGATTATTTTAGTTAATTGCTATATTTAAGATACTGCCAATGACTATAAAAAGGCAGAGATTTTATGATAAGGGCTTTTTTGCGTTTCGTACTATCATTCTTGAACTTGTGATTGTGTTATCTCCTAATATTACTTTTGAGTAAAACTCCTGCTTTTATCTTGATTGTTGTGCTATCTGCACAGCGACCTGATCTCTTAGAAACTGAATTGCTCATTCCGGAACTTAGAGCCCAGTTATTCAGCCAAAGTTTTGAAAGGTATTAATATAGTTCAAACCCCTAGAAAAACCAAAAAGTTTCATTTATTGATACTGAACCCGCGTGTTCTCATCGTTAAAATATCTCGACACGTTTTTGGGTTGGCCTTGTCCCGAAAGAATCTAACAACAGCTTATTTCTTCACTCCACTTGCTTGAATTCATGTATACTCATTCTTCTCTTTGATTTTTTCACACGGTATCTCTCTCCGTTTGTCAACATTAATACATGGACTACCAATCCTGGTGCCAGATGCTAAAGAATTAGGCCTAAAAGGCAAAAGTGAGTCTCTCGAGTTCATTAAAGAAAGAAAAGGCCTAACAAAGAAGAGAGGTGACTGACTGAATTGATAAGAGCTGAAAGGAAATGGCTCAACTTAATGAGATGAGGAAGCTCAACTCAAAGACTGAGAAGAAGCTGAAAGGAAATGCTTCAACTTAAGGGAGAAAGAGGAAGCCTGAAGAGGAATGCTTGCAAACTTAACGAAAGAGGAAAGCTGAAAGAGGAGATGCTCAAACTTAAGAAGAGAAAGAAGCCCAACTCAAGATAAGTAATGAGACGATAGGAAAGCTGCAGAAAAGCCGAACGCACACGGAACTTTGAATTGGAAAAAAAATACGACTGTTCAATCAGTCTCAATCGTCCGTCCATTTAGGCAATGTATCCCCATCGACCAATGTTAAGGTACCAAATATGGCCCCGTTCGTTCGAATCAAGGGACGCAAATGGACGGCATCATCCAACGTTTGGAGCTATTGCGACTATCTTCAAAATTGGGCCGGATGCGTGCAAGTTATGTGCCTCTTTTATTAGTGGTGACGGGCATCGTTGTTTTAAACTGACGTGCTTCGTCGGTTTTATAGCTAAGTTGTCCTCCCAAATTAGCTAATATTTTTCCAGCTTAAAGGAAAGCCCTCCTTATTCAATTTAACAAGACCGAAGATGGTTATAGGGCTAGTTCAAGGAAGTCAAGCCCAAAGCAGATGAGGGTCCATTACAATTACTGAATCCGGATTAAATCATATCTGTCAAGGTGTGTTGAACTCTCTACAGTTCAACCAATGACTTTCAAGTGTTAAACGATCTCTTATAGTAGTTGGCATCAATTTCTCACCTGTTAGTCCCAAAAAACTTAGCTGTTTCAGTCTAAGAGCAGGTAGGACTCTCTAGTTTAAACGACATCGCTTCCCGCGCGGATAGATTTTCTCCAAGCAAAAGGGTAAGAAACCTCTTGTTCCAATAAGGGAAGACTTAACCCTTAATGTGACATTCCGACAATAGATGAGAAGATACAATAGTCAATAGTTACTCAAACCTCAACACCCCTAAAGTTTTGTGGATTATGCTCACAAAGGCCGGCCACCGATCCAGCTCTTGTTAATTGCTTGCCGCAAAATGGAAACAACAGATTTCCTCGTCAATCGGGCATTATATGATAATAGTTTAAAGCGCTTCGATAACAAGACAGCGTGAGGAAAAAAGATGGCACGCCCCAAGAAAAGAAATACACAATGCCTGCCGTTACAATTGATAATCCTATTAACAAAGGGATTTTGCAGCGGCATGTCAAATGTGGAAGATGATGAGTGTGTTGACGTGAGCAAAATGGTAAAGGACGGCATGTTGCCACGTCAATGGAAAATCGATCCCCGTTATTTCCCATGTCATGTCAGGATGATCCCGTTATATCCATGTCATGCCAGGATGATTTCACAATTGTCAGACATTCCCTCACTGCCCATTAACGAATCGGTTCTAGTTTAACATGGGCCAGTTGATGTATCAGTACATTCGTGTATTACAGGGCTTTTGTAGTGGCCGTTAATTGCAAACAGAAGTTCTCGTGAAAAGCATCATATTTCACAGGCAAGGATCAGGAGAAGATGCTATCTGATTGATAAACACGCTTAGGACGGCCCCCTTGTGGGAAGCAAGAATTTGGATTCGCACTCCGTTTTATACTCGGGGTACGTCGAAGCTTTATGTCGAACGAGCCTTATATATTTAACATGGGGAAAATATCCCAGGCGCGCCTTAGGTCCGGAAGACAATGAGGTTACGAAATATTGATGATTAAAATTAATTACCGACAAGGACACCATACCAGCTGTTAAAGTTACGTGGAAGCAGAAAATGCTATCCGAATAAAAATGTTAACCAACGTGGACACATCCATTGGTTGAAGTTTACTTGTGAAGCAGAAATATGCTGTTGAAAATAAAAAGTATGAATGATTACCTGCCGTGGACACGTCCATTGTCCCGGAAAGATACCTTGCTGAAGCTGGAACTAAAATTGCTACGTGCTTGAAAAAGAATCATGAGATATACCGAGATTAGATACCGACGGGTACATAGACCATTGTTTCCGAAGATTTGTTTTTGGAGTTGAAACCACTTGCGCTATTTTAAAAAAAATTAATGACTAATAAAGAAAGTCGGCAAAGACACATCCGTCGCCGAAAATAACTCATAAAACTGAAACTGCCTACAAAAGATAGTAAGACAGTGGAAAGTTTGAATGGAAATCTCCCATTCCAAAACCAAGAAAACTCCTCACATTCAAGCATTTTTGAAGCCAGTATTAATGAGACAATAAAGTCTGAGGTGGAAGCAGTGATGCCTGAGGATGTTAATAGTAGATTAGAGGGAAGAGTGTTCCAGTTAACACCAGTGGAAGAAGAATATGAAAGGAAGTGTTGAGAGAAGAGAAAAAGTCTCAAACTGAGGCGTCATCTGAAGATCAGCTGACCACTCCTTTGGAAAATATCCAAGCTGAAAATGATGATGCAGATGCAGTAGTACCTGAAGAAAATGAAGAGAAGGAGAAGGAACTTAAAAACCATGAAGAGAATGGTATAGTAGAATCTGCAGAAACATTACACTATGATGCTCTTTCTTCTCCTCTCGTTCAAGAATCTCATGCAGGGAAAAAGGTCATGAACTCTCTGTAGTTAACCAAAAGAGGACAGTCTGCAGTGAACCGCTCCCATCTCCTTGTTATCTCCACAAGGAGGTCCCAGGTCTGTTCATTCCAGAGCACGTCCTCACCTCCTCCATTCAAGAGCAGAGATGACGAGGATTATGTAAGCCAACAATTACTCCTAAGGAGGAGATGGTCGAAAGGTGGTTGCCGTGAGAGAACCTTTGGAAATAGAAAACCCCATAACCTTCATGGTAACAAAAAGAAGTTGCCATCTTTGTAATGTCTTACATTTACAATGTTGAAAAGGTCAGACAATGAAGAGCGTAACGGTTTTAGATAGAGGAAGCGATCCCCGAACAAGAAAAGTGGATCAATGGGAAAACTTTTTTGATTTCAACGTGGATGAAAGCTTCACTGTTGGCTACCGTTTAAATATCTTAGGAAGACTTGTACTGCTTTTCAGGCGAAGTACCCATGACGTTACTTTTTCACAGAACGAACCGAGTGACACTTACTTTGTCTTCTTTAGGAGGGTGGACGTGTTGCTCAAGTTAATCTGCCTGAAAGGCCATGGTTTTCTCAATGTGAGACATTCCATAGTTTATTATTTTAATTTGTGCGAAAGACTGATTTATACTTGATTCGCATTATTTCATTTAAGTTTAAGAACATTCACTCAATTTTATTTATTTTTATAAAGAAGATTGTATTTGGCAGAATTGAGATAATGTATAAAAATAGTTAGTGCTTGAATACGATAGGTAAGATAATTAATCTTTAGACTTATCAACGTTTTGATCACTGATATTTTAAGTTTATGGTAATTGCTATATTTGAAGATAAAGGTTCCGTGTTTAGAACACCAGAGAAGTTTATTTATAAGGGATTTAGCTGCCTGTTTCACGTACTTCATTCTTGAAACTGTGAATTGTGTTTATCTCCTTTATATTACTTTTGAGTAATAACTCACTGCCTTTATCTTGATTGTCTTGCTAATCCTGCACAAGCGACCCCTGATTAATTAGAGAACTATTCTTTCATACTTGGAACTGTGTAGCCCAGCTTATTCAGGCAAAGTTTTAAAGATTAATATAGTTTTCAAACCCCCCTAGGACAAACAATCACAGTATTTATTGATACTAAACCCGCGTGTCCTCATCTATAAAATATGTCTCCGACATATATATATATATATTATATACTATATATATATATAAGCATATACTATCTATATATTATACTATTATATATATTATATATATATATATATATATTACTATACTAATTATATATAATAATATTATATATTATATAGTATATCATATATAATATTATAAAATATATACTATATTTAATATATTATAATATATATAAATATATATATTAAATCTAAGGTTATACTATATTATATATAATATATTAAAGTATATAACTATATACTATATAATATACTATATATATATAATAATAATATATAATATATCATATATTTATTTTTTTTAAATATAGAGGGAGAGGTACTACGCCAATACTCGAAGCGATGAAACTTACCTGCCCTATTTTATGGTGCTTCTTTCTCTTTGTCATTCAATTCTTCACACACTTATCCTCCAGGCAAACTATTAGCATGACCTACCAATTTATCCTACGATATGCATTACCACACTACTGTAAAGTACATCACCCCTCTTCTAAAGATAACACTTTTTACAGACTCCCTCTACTCACTATCCCTTGTGTGTGGGGAAGAAAAATTGCCACATGTATTGTCCTGCTTGTCGTAGGAGCCGACTAAGGGACGTTGATAGTTGGGTTTGCCTACTACCATCTATTTCTTGCCATGAATGCTAATGCATGGCTCGGACATAGTCGTTGATCGCCGTAAACGACCATCTAATTTTCGGAGAAATTTATGAATCGTGCATGGGTACATGGATGTCAGAGAAATAAAAGATGAGGAGAAGAAGAGAGGTGATGCGCATGTATTAGAATAGGGGCAAATTTGATTTGCTGCGCTGTGACTGAAACAAAGATGAAAGGAAACGATTAAAATGAGTAAAATGAGTGATTTGGTGTGAAATGTGTGTGTGCTCGGTGTGGAAATGAATGAGAAGGAAGAGAAGGAGTTGCAATTTTGCTGAGTGACGCTGGCGTACAAAGCTATGGTTAGACTTTGATGTGGTGTAAGTCCTTAGAATTTCTAGATGCTTGAAATTTAAGTTTTGAAAAGGTCAAGGTATGATGTGTGTTCGTGACGTATGGTCCATCGAGGGAAACGTTGGAAGAGAGTTACATTTTTTGGATAATCTGAATTGATGTTCTGGATGGGCAGTGCAGAGGAGCTTCAGATGATACGTGTTTGGGGACTGAATGGTTGGATAGGTGATCAAAAAGGATGGTATAACAGTGGTGGTTTTGGGGTGGCGGGAAAAATGAGAATGGTAGGAAGGTGATCAATTTCTGTGAAGAGAGGGAGAGAGGTATGTGTTTAGTATTACTTTCTTTAAACACAAAAGTATCTCATAAGTATACTAGAGTTTGGTGTAGGTAGAGATGGTATCGAAGTGAAAAGTATGATTGATATAGTGTTGGTGAGAAGGAGATGGTGAAGTATTGTTTTGATGTTAAAATCAGTAAAGGGGTTTAGGAATGGATCCTATCGGGATCATTTAGTGTTTCGTTCGTCGTTAAAATTAAGTTATGTGGGCTTGGATGGAGAGGAAGGTTATACGAAAGAAGTAGGTAAAATTTAAGAGTGAGAAGTTGAGTGAGCAAGACAGATAAGGATAGATATGTAAGAGCGCTCTGCTAGTAAAAACGGTTGGAATGTTAACAAGGTTGAACTCGTCAAAATCTCAGGGGGGAAATTATGAAGGAAGCATTGTATAGTGCAAAGGAGTATTGTGGAAAATGCTGTCCTAAAGAAGGACAGTAAGGAATGTTAATAGTGAATGGTGTAATCCGAAGAAGGTGATTGGAAAGCTCCGGTTAAGGTAAAAAAGGAAGCGTTGGTGTTGAATGTATTTAAAAAAGCAAATGATGAAGACTCAATAGAAAGATGCTTGGAAATTATAAAAGGAGGAAAAAAGAAATACTAAAAGGTGTATACGTAGGAGAAAACAGAGTGTAATACCATCCTGAAACAGTTTGGCGAAGGAGGCTTTCATGAATGAGACTTTACAGAAGGGCAATAGGAAGCTCTTCTGGAAGGAAGCCGCGAAAGGTTAAGAATGAGGATAAGGGGAATATGCTAGTATGAATCATGAATAGGGATGGTTGATTTTGTACACTGATCTTCTGAAATGGGTGTGATAGGGCCATGCTGGACACAAAAGAACACTTCGAAAACGCACAAGCGTACCACTCAGTATATCTTCTCTCTTTTCCT
>JABUQX010093089.1:25000-28796 GCA_015478945.1 Trachelipus rathkii | reverse complement strand
GCTTTTACCTATTCTTTATTGTATATTATATTATTATATTATTATTTATTATTATTATATTGTTATTATTATTAATTATTGGTAATTATTATTAATTAAATTTTTATTTATTTTTTATTACTATTATTATTATATTATTATTATTATATTATTATTAATTTTAATTTTTAACTTTCATAATATTATTGTAATTTTAATTTATTGGTTTTAGCTGATGATGGGTTTGGATAAACTCGAAACGTCCTAATTAAATGATATCAAAGCTTCTGTTCGTCTTTTTATTTCTTATAAAGTTGAGGTTCCCTAAGAACAAGTCTATTGGATCTATATATATATATATATATAAATATATATATATATATATATATAATATATATATAATATATATATATTATATATAATAATATATATATATAAATATATATATATATATATATATTATATATATATATATAATATATATATAAGCTCTACAATTGTAAGAAAATATGATGAGAGAAGAAAAAGATGAGGAAAACTGATTGTTCTCATACCCAGAATTTAATTTTAGAAATATCAAACTGCTAAGCATTTCATCCGACAGTCTGCCTCTTTTAGGAGAATGAATATAACCTACCAAACTGAAGAGTCTTTCTACTGATGCTGATGATGGATGGTAGTGGGGTGCTGTATTTAAAAAATGAAAAACTGCAGAAGACACCAGAAAGAGAGCTTAGAGATTCCAGTAAGACTTTATTCGGCCAAAAGAATTTGAAAACCCCCGCATATCCTATCGAATCTTCGCTGTAGTCGGTGGTAATGCCAGTTGTATTTCATAATCGAAAAAGTCATCGGCAGCTACTGTTCAGAAACGGCATATCAGTTCATGCTATTTGGGCTATCTTTTTGGAGGGCCTTTATAGGAATTCACAGCATCTTGGATCCTTCCGTCATTGCAGTAGGTTGAGTCACGTGGTAATCGAATTGAGTACTGCAGGCTTTAACTTTAATCTGTGGATTTGACATCAATGAGCTAATATGCTAGTTAAGTTTTATGCATATTCAAGATTGAGAAACTACCGAAAAGCTATTTGAAAAAAACCCTTTGGAAATGTTCGGAAGTGGCCTGACAATACAAATGAAGGGGCATATTATTAAAGAGATTAATTTTTTTAATGCAACTGCTAGAAGAGTAGTTGGCAGCAAAGCTCAATAGAAACAATCGAGTTCAAATTATATATGATATATAGAATATATAATATATATATACATATATAAGTATTATTATATATATAAATTATATATATATATATATATTATATATATATAAATATATATATATAGTAAATATATATATATATATTTACCAATCTAAACGCTCCCAGGAAAGGTCAAGACCCTGTCAAAAGGGCCAGAGCTCTTCTCCATCTTCCTTATCCTCCAGACTCTCTGCTTCTCTTCCCAGCATCGATAAGCGATTCAGTCTTTCAATGAGTCCGCCAACCTACTGTCTCCGACTTCATCTCCTTCATGGCCACTCTCTCCTCTGCATCCTCTCCAGGTTGTCCCCACCATCTTCAATCTGGCTGCATGCCATCTTTAATTTAAATATAGCCTTCACTTCCAACCTCCTCTTATTTTAAGTTTCTTGCTGTCTCCTCTAATCCTTCAGGCTATCTCTCTCAAAACGTACATCTCCGCCGAACTGTATTCTACTATCCTCTCTTGTGGTCGTACTCCATGTTTCTGCCCCATATAGTAGAATCGGTGTTAACATCTCGTCGAATATCACCCTTTTCACCTCCATACTCATTTGTCTATCTTTCAGTATGGGGTACCCTGCTCTTACACCTTCCCCAATACTGAGCTATTCTACTTGTTATCTCCTGTACATTTCCTCCTCCTCTTTCAAATACTCCACTCAAGTATTTGCATTTCTCCACCATCTATATCTCAGTCCCTTCCACATCTACTCTCAGCTCTCCCCTACTAACCACAATGATCTCAGTCTTTTATGTGTTCATAGTCAGACCGGCCTCTCTAAACCTATTAGCAAAACATGTTACCACCTCTCTCAGCCTATCTTCCTCTTCGCTCCAGCATGCCAAGTCATCTGCGCATGCCAGAATATCAGTCCTAATCTCCTATATCCTCTCTCACATTTTTATCACTACATCCAGATATGTTACAAACAAAATTGGTGACAACACGCTTCCCTGTTTGACTCCAGTTCTCACCTAAAACCATTCCTTATTCTCATATTCTGTTCTTACATTAATATTATATATTCTTAAACAAAACTCTCCAGGGCTCCTCTTAACTTTTTTATCCACTGCATATTCTCTCTCTAGAACTCTCCATTGTCCCTTCCTAGTCACTGAATCAAAAGCTTATTCTTAGAACTATGAAAACATTACATATGGCTCGTTTATTTATTCCCATACCTTTTCTAAAACGATAATTCTCAAGGGGAACAAAGAGAGTCCGTCGTGCTTCTGTCTTCTATATCCGTGCGCTCTTCTCCCAGTCGGGCTCTACTACCATTCTCAATGTTTTCTCTAGTATTCTCTTTATGTCAAGTGTTCCCAACAAGAATGTTACCCTGTAGTTGTTACACTCCCCTGTATCTTTTATCGATGCTATTGGTATTATGATTGACTTTCCCCATCCCTCTGGTACTTCGCTCTCGTTCCAACACCTATTGAACAATTTCACAATTCTTTCATTTTCTCTCCTCCCTCTTTTGTTAGTTCTATGGGTATCCCATCTTTCGAATCTTCATTGTTCTCAGAGTCACCTCCAACTCCTCCATAGTGATCTCCTCCCCCTCTTCATCCTCCCCTCCTTCAACTATCTCTTCTCCTCCCATCCCCCACCTGCTCATTCACATTTAACAGTTCTTTGAAGTATTCCGTTTATCTCCTATTTGTCTGTTGATCTCACCAAAAATTCACCTTGCTTATCCTTGAAATTGCACACTTTACTCTTTGATCCTCTATACGTTTTTGTCAGTCTAAAAATCCTCTTCCTTTTTTGCCCTCACATCTTCCATAATTCCTTCCAACTCTCTCTTTGCTGCCTTTTCTTTTACTCTTCTTTTCACTCACTTTGTTTCATTTCTACTCATAACTGGGCCCTTGTCTGTTTAGTTCTATTTTTCAACCACCTTAGTAGTAGGAAGGGGATTCCGGAGGCAAATGACCTTGACCACCTACCTGAGCTTGACTGACCTTGACCTTTTTTGGCATTGACCTTGACTGACCTTGACCTTTTTTGAGCCCAAATTTTTACCTGACCTTGACTTTTTTTGGCCTTGACCTTTTTTCGACCACCCCTTTGATCTTCCATGGGTCATTTTTGGCCCACGGTATTTTTTTGGCCAACCCTAATTTTTGGCAACCCTAATTTTTGGCGCCCTTTCGAAGAAAGGGCGCGCTAAACGGTTGCGTTAGCAACCGTTGTACGTACCCCACCCTAATTTTTTTCGGCCATGGGTCATTTTTTGCCCACGGTAATTTTTTGGTGTTCATTTAGGGGCTTAGCCCTTTTTGATGTCTTAACCTTGTTGTTTCGAATCCGCAGCACCCGCAGGTGCGTTTTCCTGCCGCCGCGTTTCTGCCGCCGCGTTTTCCCGCCCGTCGCGTGCGCCCGCAGGCGCGTTCCCGCCCGCCTGAACCGTTGGTTCAAATCCGTGCATCCTAGCAGGTTGTAATATACACCATTCGAATCCGCATACCTTATAACCTAGGGGTAGACACCTATATTAGGGGTATTCTAGGCTCAGGGGAGGCTAGAAAAGGCTTGAAAAAAGTGGCAC
>JABUQX010093089.1:12500-20000 GCA_015478945.1 Trachelipus rathkii | reverse complement strand
AGTCTAGTAAACCTCTTCCTCCTTAATGCCATTTTAACAAATTAGACTTTCCTGGTGTAAAATCGGAAGGCATTACCCTCTAACGTCTTTATGTATATTCTATAGAACTAATTTCGGATTTACTTAGAGGAGATAGTGAAACATGTCGGAAAGGTGATTAACCCTTATCAGTTAAGGTGCACAACACGTAAAACAGGGGAGCTGTAATGTTACCTAATTGATGGAACAACATCTGTATTAAAACTTACGCCAAAACCGGGCGGCTGGCATCTCGGAGGGGGACATGTATAATGCAGTGCTCGGTCCTGCGTCATCTTTTGTCATGCCGAGTAAGGGTTTATCTCACAGAAAGTATAACCCCTTCAACAGAGTAGGGATTATCATGAAGTATAATCCAGCTCTCCATACCTTTTACGAATATGTTTTCTTTGCCATGGTGAGTCGCTCGGAGAAAAAACGTCAATCACCGTTCGCAGGTTTGACACTTGCTTTGATTCTTAAAGAATATTATTACTATTATCTTCATTGGTTTCGATATCAGTTTTGTATAACAATCCTTACACATAAAAACTCAGATCAAAGAGATCGTTTAAATGACTGAAAATAGCAGGCACCGAATTAAAATAAGACCGTCGCAGAACAAATTCTTCAATGAAGTATTCTTTTGTAGCAAATGTGGTCGTATTCATCTTTTTGGCAATTGTAGTTCTTTTCAGAAAACGAGTACCTTCCGCTTGTAATATAGTTTCAACACATTCTACACTTCTTGTACACCTTCATCCAGAATAGATTGGGTGGTTAAATTTTCTATGTCTTGTATTAATATTCAATTTCACATATCCCCACTTCATTTACTCTTTTCGTTCGAGGTAAACATGGTAAATAGTTTCAGTGTGAATCAGCGAGAGTTATTTTCAGGAATGTAAATCCAAGGAGGCTTGAATGGCCTGAGTTAAATAAAAGTGATCTAACCTCTCCATGATTATAATATCAACTGCGGTTAATGATTCTTAACTTCACTTGCCTTTATATAAGTATTAAACTTAGCAGGATTACCCCCTCCATTTACAATACGCTGTTATTTTTTCCTTTTCCTCAGTAGCTATATTTTTCAATTATTATATTCGTGATTACAGGTTGAACCTTACTTTTTGTATTTCTTGTTTATAAAATCCTCCTTTTATTTTTCACCATTTAAATCCTCCAGTAAATATAATTTTTTTAAACTATCACAACGGGTGCGAACGGAATATTGTGAACTTAAAAACTTCAGTAGTCCAACCGGCTTCATACCCCTTTCTGAATCTTTCTTCGGTTCGAGATACTCTTACATAGTCATTCACCTTTATTCCTGAATTATCTTTTATTTTGTTTTCTTTTTCGACCCTATGCGATGTATGTCCTCTCGTTTTTGACATTTCTAATGGAGTTGTTTTTATAGTCCTATGGTAAGATCTGTTATAAGAATAAGCCAGATCATCAAGTATATCAATATATTTAAAAGTGTTCATCTTAGTAAAATACCTATGCATGCGCTCTTTAATAGTACGCTGTACTCTTTCAACTATAGCAGCTTTGTTTACGGAAAATGTATTGTAATAGCTTATACCATACTCCCAGAGCAACTCCTGAAACTCTCGGCCCTTGAACTCCATTCCTGAATCTGTCCAAAATGATTTAGGTGTTCTCCGTTCGTCCTTTATAATTTCAAGTACAGCATTGGCTACTGTAGCTGATCTTTTATCTTTTAAGGGTTTCAACCATAGGTATCTAGAGTATACGTCAATAGTAAAAAGTACGTATTGAAACCCGTCATTATAAGAACTATATTTAATCATCTCCGTTAAATCTAATTGCCACACACTATCGACCTGATGGGCTATGGTTTTCCGTGTAGGAAATTTTTTTCTTACAGGTTTATGTAGAGTAAATGCCTCTTCCCCCTCTAGATATTTTTTTAACTCTTTTTTCTCAATATCAGGATATCTTAATGCGAATCTAGTGAAACCCCCAAAACTATTTGGTTCTCTCAGGTTGAAGTAATACTTATCAACTACCTCCTTTGCCTCCATGCTAGATACTGATCAATATGTAAACGCCATATATATATATATATATATAAATATATATATATATATATATATATATATTATATATTATAATATATATATATATATATATATATATAATACATATATATTATATATAATATGATATATATTATAATATATATAATATATATATATATATTATTAATATATATATATATATATATATATATATATATATATATATAGATATATTTGATATGTTTTATATATGTATAATAATAATTTATATTATATAGTATATATATATATAAATATATATATATATATATTTTATATCATAATATAATAATTAACATAATAAAAATAAATAAAAATAAATAAATAAATAAAAAAAATAAAAATAAATAAAAAAAATAATAAAAATAAATAAAAAATAAAATAAAATAAAAGATAATAAAATAAAAATAGTAAATAAAAAAAAATTAAATAAAATAAAAATAAATAAATAACTAAAATAATAAAATAAAAAATTAAATAAATAATAAATAACAAATAATAATAATAAGATTAATGAAAATAAAAATAGTAATAAAAATAAAAATATTCACTTTTAAATAAAAAAAAAAAAAAAATATATATATTTTTTTATAATATAATATAATATTATATATATAATATATATATATATATATATTAGTATATATATTATATATATATATATATATATATATATATATATATTATATATATGTAATATATATATATATATATAGTTATTAATAAATATAATATATATATATATATATGTATATATATATATTATATAATATATACAAGCCTTAAAATAAAAAGGATAAGAAATGTAAAAATATAAAACATTTTATTTACACTGATGCAATAATATTTACACTGAAGCCATAATATTTACAGTAATAATAATAATTAGGGTTATTTGAATATATTACTTTAATGCATCTAGAATTGCCTGCGTCGTTTCTACGTAGGATTCTAATCCTGCCCTTCCCTCTCCTGTAATGAAGGAGTACATTTCAGCCGCTGAAATCTTCAGAGTATGATTTTTACATCTTTCGCCACTCATTTCCTGATTCCAAACAGTAGTAAAACGATTAAGGTCCACGACCTCTATCATCTTCGCTACGTTGTTAGAGTTAAATAAAAAACTATCACTGTAGATATTATAAACCAATCGATAAGCTGTGTGTATGAGGTCTTCCAGTGTATTCGTATCTTCTAATCTATGTAGGAATTCATCGTTCATCTTTAGGAACAACTCGATGCCTTCTTTACCACTTATTGTTACTGCATGCGCACTTGATGAGAAAACAGATGAACCATTACGACGCAGCCAGCACCCTATATGTATCCTCGGAATGTTTTCATGTAATGAAAAAATCAGGGTTAGCCGCTTGTTATCTTCATGGCTTCCTTGTGATATAGCTATCCCCCATTCATTTAACAAGCTGAGGTTTATGTAGTCTTTGGACTTCCAATCCGAAACAGCTTCCATGATGATGGTGAGACTTTCTACAGAGATGAATAAAGGCTTATTATAAGTAGGTTGAGGGGATAAGCATGTAATGTAGCGATCCCCTGATGGCCTTCTTCTAAAACGTAAGATAACAGCGCAATGCTGATGCACCACAGACCAAGACGTTAGCTCACTGATCGTGATATTTCTAACTAAGCACGTCATTTTGGTTGTAACACAACTACTAACCATTGGAAGGTAGGAATACAAATATATGGTGATTTAGAGTGAGCTGTGTCTTATATACATGAATAAGAGGGGGGCGGAGCTTATCTAGCTCCGCCCCGTTTGCTGGCTTACGTTCCCTCAGCCAATCATCTGATTAGGCTTAAGAGTTATGATGGTGAAACATAAGAGGCGGAGTTACACTTTTAGGCCTAATGGAGATAACGTAGTTCTTGTACATACAAGAATGTTCCTGTGTATTCTTGTATATTCCTGTCCGACGTGGTTTCTGAATATTTTATGATGAGAGTTATTCAGCTGTATCTTTGTATTCAAATGACGTAATGTATATTACATTCTTAACCAGTTTCGCGCTAATTCATTTCGCTTTTTTCTTATTGCTTGAGGACTACTTATTGTTTTGCTCTTACGATGTAATATTCCTTTGTAAGGTCGTTCATTAGGACCTACAGATTCGGATACCGATGGTTGATAATGAATATCCCAATCCTGTAGCCTCTGCTTATTATGAATTAAACTCCTAGGGAAATTAATCCCCTGTAACTCGCGTTTAATGACATCCCATCCTGGTATAGGTTTCTTTTTCCAGTCTCGAACTAAGTCTGAGACCAGGTCTACTATATTTGATCCTTGAAGGGGTTGATCATTAACTACAATCTGCCCTAATTCGTTCCAATTTAACTGATCTTTTAAAGTATCATATAATGCGTTACCTTTATTTTTCAATGTAGGAGGTAAGCTGTTTTCTAAAACCTTTTTAAAATCCTTTCTTTCATAGTCACGTTGTGAAACTTCATTTGAAATAGGATGCATTCCTGTATACTTGTCTTTGACTTCTAATAATTTTTGTAATATTTCCTGATATTTCATCCTTTTCTCGTCTGTATTAACTTTTGAAGTTAATATATCTGCTAATTCCTTTTCAATATTACGTATCTGTTCAACTCGCGGATCGAGTAGTGCTTCGGGAAGAGGTTGAGGAATAGCCAGAGAATTATCCTGTAACTTTGTATATTGATCGAACGGTATTACTACAGCCTTCTTCATTCTTACGTGTGATTCCCTGCTAACAGTTTAGACAGCAAAGGACCAACTACTGAGAAGAGTAATGGAAGGAAAACTCCTCCACCTTGCTGTAACAGTTTCTTTTTATTCTTTAAATTCTTCTTCTTAACTTTACGGACAAGTTTACGAATGATGTTGCTGTGACGACGTAACTTTCTCTTCTGATCAGTTTTCAATGGTATGACCTGTTTTACCATATTTAAGCAGATCTCACAGATACAGTTTACAAAGGTGGTGTTTTTTAGTAATTTCTCTTTTTCTTTTTTACTTAGTTTCTTATAATTTTTCATCAACGGTAAATATTTCTTTATCAACATTACTCAGGAATATAAACAGTTTCGATTTCGGAAGGTAGAATGTTGGTGCGGAGCAGCACTCTGTATGTGTTTTTAGGGTGAAGTTCACACATCAAATAACCGTGGGGTTTCGAAGTAACCTCTTTATATACTTTTAAGAACTCTTTCCTTTGAAGGGGGAACATTTGGCTGGCTAGCACGTTGATCTGACTCATGTCCCTTCTCTGTCCGAAAAGAATCAAATATTGGGTATTCAATGAGATACTACGCATATGCTTGCTTTGGTGGAAAATGTTCTGTGTGATAAAGAACACTGAGATATTTAGATGGTGAGAATAAACTGTAAATGTTTCTGCTACCTCAATATTCACCTTATGCATGAGATCGTCCAGTATTATAACCTTATGTCCTTTTATATCCTCTAACGATTTTACGTCATAGATGCCTTCATGAAAATGAATAAGGTTTTTATATTCGTTAAACTTTGTTTGAAATACGTTATAACACCATATTATTTTAACAGGAAGCTCTTCAAATATCTCTAATTCACTTAATAATTTTAGTATAGCAAATGTTTTGCCGCACCCAGTTGGACCGGCTATAAGACACGTCGCAGGTGTACGGAACATGAATTTATGCACGTCCTCCATGATTGGCAGCTATTAGTTCAGTAAGGATGTAGTATGCATAGATTTCCTTTTTAAATATATTTATACGTTAACCTAAAGGCACGTTCTACGAATATTTCAAACTTACTCTTTCGAAAGCTTTACAAATATGCCACTCGCTCAGGTCGTTTTCCAGTAGGTATTCTCTTAGTATATGCGCACCATCTCCTAATATATATGTGAAAAGATCACGTATAGAAATCATAGTATGTTTATTTTCTGATCCATCAGTGTAAATAGAATCACACCATTGTTCTTTAAACATTGAAATAAATTTATGCACGTCTATGGAACTCAAGAAGTATTCAATAATATCTTCAGAGTTTTCCGTAAGCATTTTCTTAAATGTGTAGTACTCCTCATACAGAATATAAAGGGCTGTATTTACGTGATTACTCAACATTTCACCCCTTACACTCTGTAATAACACCCTCTTGCGAATCTCAGCCATATACTTCAACTGCTGTATTCCTGTAATAAAGAATCCATACCGCGTGGGTTTAAATGTACGCAAGTTATACGCTCTCCATACTCTTACCTCCATTCTGCTTATGTCTTGTTTCATTGAAAACTCTATAATGAGTTGTTTAGGTTTCCTCTTCACACTCTCACTGATAACTACTTTTGTTCCGATTAAACCTGAAGGTTTATTAATGCTGTGCGAAATGAATGTTTCGGCATGTAAACATACACTAAGTAGTTCTTCTGTATTCATAAATATCCGTTGGTTACTATAGTTTGTACGGGACCTAGTACACGTGTAAAAGTCACTGCCATCGGGATTTCTTTTATAAACAATTGAAACTCCACAGTCTGGCAGATTTTCCTCCCACTGTACAATGTCCTGTATAGAGATGAAACGGTTAAGTCTGAGCATGTTGAACACATGAAAATAGCAAGGTTCTTTGCATGAAGGTTCGATAACACTTCTTCCTTGCTTGAAGGTTACAAGGGAACTGAGGGATCATCAGCATATATATATACTTATCTAGGGAAAGTATATAAGAGGTGTGGCATTATATTCTAATCATTCTTAGGAAAGCTTTTGAACCGGCAGGATGCATTTCTTAACCAGTGCGTCTCATGGTTGTTGTAAATCAGAATTAAATCTTTTTAATGTTCTGCCAACCCAAGTTAGTGTGCTTAATAGTAATTACGTATCTGTCAACCCTACTCACTCGATTACCAATAGCGATGCACCTTTAGAGTTTATAGTAACTGGTTCAGGGGACTTTTACATCGATCCCTGCGACATCCATTTATACTTGAAAGTGAAACTTTTATCAGAAGACGGAAGCGATCTACCTACATCTGATGATCATGTCGTTTACACTGAGAGTAACTTTCTGTATACAGCTTTCAGCCAGCTGGAAATATTCCTTAATGAAACACCTGTTAATTCAGCTACAGCCTTATACCCGTACAAATGCTACATCAACAATCTTTTAAACTTTAGTGAAGATGCGAAACAATCCCACCTGCAATCCTGTGGGTTCTACAGCTTTAAAGATGTAGATAAGCATATTGACAGGGCTGCGAAATCTCCAAATAACACATACGAGTTTTACGGTCGACTAATGGGGGATCTACTTAATCAGGAGCGACTTCTACTCCCCGGGGTGGAACTTAAGTTGAAATTGACTAGGGCGGCTCCACAGTTTGCATTGAAAGTAAGCACTAAAAGC
>JABUQX010093089.1:0-7500 GCA_015478945.1 Trachelipus rathkii | reverse complement strand
CATGCATATTAAATGTGGAATGTGCGACGAGAAGTATGGAATAGAAGGCGATAATCACCAATGTTTCATGAAGAAAATCAAGGTTCCAACAGATGATGCTTTCGCCAAGCGTAAGCCCACCTTCACGTTTTATTATGATATCGAAACCTATAATCATAATAGGCGTGAAGAGGAAGGAGGCCGCATAAAAACGGATATGCTCCCCTATATTCTAGTGAGTATGCTAGTATGCAATAACTGCGGGGAGAAGGAACTAGACAATTCATCCCCGTGTGAGACTTGTGGTACTGTCCGAACTGAAATATTCAAGCTGAATTTGGAAGCAACCGGAGAGTATGAGAAGTGTCCTGTCGATCTATTTCTCAACTATATATTCAGATTTGCTGAAAAACACAAGAAGTCAAACATACTAGTTGCAGCTCATAATGGAGGTAAGTTTGACAATCAGTTTGTTTACAGCAAACTGCTTGCCAGGCCTACCGTCCATTCCATATCCTCCAACCCTGTGAAACGTGGAACCAAAATAATAACTATGACAGCTAATCACAATATTCCATTTAAGACACGTTTTAATGTTTTATGCTTGTGGCCTATGACAAAAACTCCTAAGTGCAGTGGGCATTTACCGGTGCACTTTCTAAGGGATTCTTTTTCCTTACCGGTTTTTTACCTTGGAGAATATAAATTAACAAGGGAAAAATTCGGATAAGGAAACCTTTGAGACACATTCGCATGGCCGAGCAGTGAAAAGGCCTGATTTGAGCGTTGGTATCAAAACATTTAAGCAATAAGGACTACGAATATCATGAAGGAATATTATTTCTTAATTGTGAACAGGATGTTAATTTCTTCGTCAATCCCTTCGCAGAAATTCGGGGTATCTTCCTTAAGGATCCACAAAGTTGACTGCTACTTGATTGTTCTACATTGCTGGGGCATATCGTTTCAGGGTATTATAAAATGGCACTATATGCGCTGAAAATACACTGGCCCAATAATAGGACGTACTGATGATTCAAACTACTCGTATGATGGTGTGAAATGGCTTACGTTCATGGAGATGTATATGGGTCAGCGAATCGAACATGCAAGGAATGGTGGCGAGCGTAAATTTAAAATCAAAAACAGGTACCTAAAGCCCGACGGCTACGTTGAAATTCCAGCTGAAGACTACGTGCCCTTTGACCTTAATGAGTTCTTAGCCTCCCGTCAACTCAACGTTAATGAACAAACGATAGAACTGAATAACAGGCGCCCCCCTCCTCCAACTGGAACAACCATGAAGAAGATTGTCTTACTCTTCCACGGTTGTGTATTTCATGGTCACCAAGCATGTAAGAAAGGTTTAGAAAGTCTCCATGGCGTGTCAAGTCTTGATAGGTACAGCAAGACCATGAGACAAGAAGCGGATTACAAGGCACAAGGTTACGAGGTTATTAGAATATGGGAATGCGAATGGGCGAAAATGAAAAAAGAGTGTGAGGTCACTATTGTAAACACCAACGACGAAACACGAACTGAGAAGCTAGGCAGATACGTGCAATCAATCGGTAATGAACTTGCAAATGCGAAACTAGAGGTAGGGGAAGCCTTGTACGGTGGCCGTACAGAACCCTTCGTCTATTACTTTCCACAAGACAGAAGGCCGTTCAATTGAGTACCTAGACTGGACATACATTGTATCCTTTTGCGCAGAAAACAAAAACCCTTTCCAGCCGGGACACCAACGAAACTTGTAGGTAGGGATCTTCCTTCCATAGAAAAGTTCGTCCAAGAAATGAATACCACTTATTTCGGCCTCTCGTATGTTTCGGTATTACCTCCTAAGAATCTGTACACTCCTGTTCTTCCAGCCCGATATGACAATCGGTTAATATTTTCACTTTGTAGAACATGCAGCGCATCCGGCTATGAAGGCAAATGCAGACACAACGATAACCAGCGCATGCTAAAAGGCGTATACTGCAGTCCTGAGTTGGAATTAGCTGTAAAGAAAGGCTATGAGATCAAAAAGATCCATGAAATTTGGAAATTTACACCTTCAAATGACATATTCGGCAAATACATTGAAACATTCTTGAAGTGGAAAACTGAGGCTTCAGGGTTGCCAGATGGAATAACCGATAAAGACTGTGAAGAATTCTTTCAATACCTGCGAGATTTCAAGGACATCGAGGGCGTAACACTTGATCCAGCCAATATTAAAAGTAATCCTGGAATGCGATATATAGCTAAATTACTCCTCAATTCATTATGGGGAAAACTAGCTCAGCGTATTCCAAAGAATGAAGACATCGTCTGCACGAGCTATGCACAGGTCTGGGAATTAATGAAGAGAGCTGATCTTAAGGTTAGAAATATCATTGTAGCGGATGATAAACATATAGTTGAAGTCACACATACTGGCTTCACTAATAAAACGGCAAAGGCCACAAATGTAGCTGTTGCTTCCTTTACCACAGCTTATGCTAGGGTCGAATTATATAAACTCCTCGATTCTCTAGGTCAACGTGTACTTTACTGTGATACCGATAGCTGTGTTTTCACAGCCCGTAAAGACCAATATATTCCTGATACTGGTAAATTCTTAGGAAACCTGACGGACGAGATAGGACCCGGGGATATAGCTGATAGTTTCGTGTGCACGGGTCCTAAATCCTACGCCATTCGGATAAAGAAGAATGATTCGAGTTTTGCGTATATCTTAAAAGCAAAAGGATTAACGTTGAATAAGGACACCGAACACATAATTAATTTCCAAGGCATGGCGAAGATTAACTTTGATAAGATGATTAAGGATATTGAGAAGACCAAGAATCGTGATTGGATGGTCTTAAACGACGATAATCACTTCTACAATATGATCAAGGATACAGACGTAACAGCATTAGCTGTTACGCAAATGATGAGTGAAGATTCACCATCTTCACTTCACAAAGATATCCATAATCTAGATGACACCGATCAGCCGCATGTAAATAATGATAACCATTACCGTGAAGTGAGGGTTCCTGATATGAAAATGCGAGCCAATAAAGTAGGTAATGTCACTTTAATAAATGGCATAAAAAGGTTTCGCCACACTAAATAAGCGGAATCTTGTTCTCAGGTAGTGCCACACTGTAGCTGAGGATTTTGATGAACATGTTCATTGCTAAATAAAATATATTTTCACTGTAATGTACAAATATAATATATGTATATATTGGTAAAATAAAATATTTATTTGTATTACTCTTTCATTACCATTTTTATTTGTGTTGCCATTTATTGATTTATTTTTTATTTATCTGTGTTGCCATTTTTATAATATATGTATATATATTGGTAAAATAAAATATTTATTTGTATTACTCTTTCATTACCATTTTTATTTGTGTTGCCATTTATTGATTTATTTATTTTTTTATCTGTGTTGCCATTTACTGATTTTATTTTGAATACGTCTATTTTTAAACTTAACAAGGCTGTAAAGTCATAGAGTGTGTATTGTATAGCGTTAATAAAGATAAAAACTGTAGGTGTCCTCATAGCGCAGTGTATTAAGCGCTTGTACTTCAGGTGTTATTGTATGATGAAGGTATGAAACCTTAACATACAGAGGTTCACGTCACCATTAGGGATGGGGAGTTCTCTGCTAATTAGTACTTGAAGGATCGGAAACCCGGGATACTCCGGTTGACATACGCTCATATCCACGTTCGAGCTATGAAGATACCTTTTATTTTGAGGGTGGATTTGAACCAACGGTTCAGGCGGGCGGGAACGCGCCTGCGGGCGCACGCGACGGGCTGGGACGCGACGGGCGAGAACGCGACGGGCTGGCGGGAAAACGCGGTGGGCTGGCGGGCAGGCGGGCTTGTGGGTCGCACCTGCGGGTGCTGCGGATTCGAAACAACAAGGTTAAGACATCACGGGTGGGCCACGAGTGGGCAGAAAATTACCGTGGGCAAAAAATGACCCATGGCCGAAAAAAATTAGGGTGGGGTAAAATAGGGGGGCAATACGTACGACGGAGGCTTCGCCTCCATCTGGCGCAATCCTTGTTTGAAGGGTTGCAAAAATTAGGGGGGCCAGAAAATTAGGGTTGCCAAAAAATTAGGGCTGCCAAAAAATTACGGTGGCCAAAAAAATACCGTGGGCCAAAAATGACCCATGGAAGATCAAAGGGGTGGTCGAAAAAAGGCCAAGGCCAAAAGGTCAAGGGTCAGGTAAAAATTTGGGCTCAAAAAAGGTCAAGGTCAAGACCAAAAAAGGTCAAGGTCAGTCAAGGTCAGGTTAGGTGGTCAATGTCATTTTCGTGCAAAATCCCTCTCCTACTACTTATATATATATATATATATATATATATATATATATATATATATATATATATTTTATCTAGATATTTATATATATATATATAAATATATATATATATATATATATATATAATATATATATATATATATATATATATATATATATATATATATATATATATATATATATATATATATATATATATATATAATATATATATATATATATATATATATATATATATATATATATATATATACGAGTATATATATATATATATATATATATATATATATATATATATATATATATATATATATATATATATATATATATATATATATATATATATATATATATAAGAATTAATATATATATATATATATATATATATATATATATTTATATATCCCACAAGAATATGTATATATATCTTTTTTACATATATATATATATATATATATATATATATATATATATATATATATATATATATATATATATATATATATATATATATATATATATATATATATATACATACACCATATATATATATATATATATATATATATATATATATATATATATATATATATATATATATATATATATATATATATATATATATATATATATATATATATATATATATATATATATATATATATAGGGTGATTCAAAACCTCTGCGACAAACTCGGAGGGCTGATAGAGCAAACGATAAGGAACATTTATTGTTAAATAAGCTATGTTGTATGACGCTTCGTTTCAAAGTTACGGATGATGTAAGGTAAACCACATGATGTTGTTTGACGCGTCGTTACTTCGTAACCGGAGATTTTGGGTATTCTAATGTTATGTACGTGCGTATCTGTGTACTCCGAGGGTTGATAGAGGTAACAATAAGGATATTTTGTTAAACAACGTATGTGTTTTGACGCGAGGTTGTAAAGCAAACAATGGTAGCTTGTTATGAAATAATTTTATTGGGGAAAATTACAGGAGGTGTTCAAAGTGTCTGCCCTGTACCTGATTACATTCGTTACATCGCAGTGCCATTGCCTGTCGGACTCTACCGAACATGCCCTCACTGTGTCTGATTTGATCAAACGCAGTGAATATTCGCTGAATCAGTTCCTCTCTTGTGTTGACTGGGTTAATGTACACAACACTCTTCACATGCCCCCCAAAGAAAATAATCTAGGGGCGTGAGGTCGGGCGATCTTGCAGGCCACGCAACAGGTCCCCCTCTCCCTATCCATTTGTCAGTGTAGACTCTGTTCAAATGCGCCCGTACTTGGTGGCTGAAGTGCGCTGGAGCGCCATCATGTTGGAACCACATGTCTCTGCGGGTCGCAAAGGGTATGTCGTCCATGAGCTGCGGAAGCGTGTTCTGGAGTAGTTGCAGGTACGCAGGTCCACCCAAACGGTGTGGAATGATGACAGGTCCCAGCAGATAATCCCCAAAAATTCCACCCCAGATGTTTACGGTAAATTTCGCCTGGTGAACTCTGATGAACATTGCATGCGGATTGTCCTCGTCCCATATGTGGCTGTTTCTGCTGTTGAAGTAGTCATCACGTGTGAAGCACGCCTCATCAGTAAACAAGACATGTGCAGGAAAGGCAGGATTATCGA
The DNA here is from genome assembly GCA_015478945.1 of Trachelipus rathkii. NCBI lineage: Eukaryota > Metazoa > Arthropoda > Malacostraca > Isopoda > Trachelipodidae > Trachelipus > Trachelipus rathkii. The sequence continues at coordinate 1,558 of JABUQX010093089.1, read as the reverse complement.
TGCTCCGTTGCAGAAACCACCGGGCAAATCGCACACGGGGTGCGAAGTCGTTTGGCCCAAGTCCTTGCACTTTCTGTAGGTGGTATGCATGGAGGCTTTGCTCTTGCAAGACCCGAACCACAGACGACTGATTTGAACCCATGGCATGGGCAATGGCGCGTGTGCTAGTCGACGGGTCGTTGGCGACTCTCTCAAGCACCTCTTCAAACGCAGGAGTCCTCGTATTACGCGGTCTTCCACCAATTCACCGGGACGAATGGTCCCATTCTCTCGAAGGCGCTGATGAAGGCGAACAAACATTGTGTGGTGGGGTGATTTCTGTGTGGAAACCGTTCCCGGTACATGAGGTGCGCTCTTCGTCCATTTCCGTTCGCCGCACCGTAACACATTATCATGCCGGTTAACTCGGGAAGAGTGTAGTGATCCATTCGTAATCGATGACTACACTGTACTGAATCAACGATGAATTGGGCAAGGAAGGTTTTGCCACGTGTTTCCGAAGGACGTTAAGCGTACACACATGTACGCACGCACAAACACATTAAAATTGAGTAACCTAAATCGTCGGTAACCTACATGCGACGCGTCACACAACATAAACTAATGTACCTTCAATCGTCTGTAACTTTGAAACGAAGCGTCATACAACATAGGTTATTTAACAATAAATGTTTCTTATCGTTTGCTCTATCAGCCCCTCCGAGTTTGTCGCAGAGGTTTTGAATCACCCTATATATATATATATATATATATATATATATATATATATATATATATATATATATATATATATATATATATATATATATATATATATATATATATATATATATATATAAATATACCAAATATATATATATAAAAAAAAATCGAAAAGGCCAGGCATGTAACTAAAAACTATAACAGGTACACGAAAAAATATCATTTATTAAACAGGAGACATTTTTACCCCGGAAATTAAAAAAATTAACGCTTTTTAAAAAATTAAAATTGTCAAAAATGTTGAAAAAATTACAGTTTTTTGAAAATTCGAAGCTGCTGCTTACTCCGAGTGAGCACACAGAGGTGCCAAATGTTGAATTTTTTTTTTAAAGCTAACGAATACCCACGGGTAAACAAGAACGATGGATAGAGTCGGGGTTTCTCGGCCTACCGGTGGACGACGGGGGGACTTCGTCCCCCCTCTGTCCCTCCGTCGGCTCGAACCCCCTAAAAAGAATAAAAAATAATATTTTCTCCAAAGCGTAAAAAAAAATGGTATTTGGCAACTTTTGCTCTCGAGACTAATGCAGGTTTCAAGGTCAATCAGAGCGTGCACTATTTCAGGTCCTAAGATTTTACACTAATATTTAAATTTATTAATAAATATTAGAATAAAATAAAATTTAAGTTTCTTCGATGAATTTTCTTGCTGAAATCAAAAATGTTATTTATTTTCCTGTAGATGTTATAGTTTTCTAGTTACATGCCTGAACTCTTCGGGATGCTGGCCATATATATATATATATATATATATATATATATATATATATATATATATATATATATATATATTTAT
>JABUQX010093088.1:0-25224 GCA_015478945.1 Trachelipus rathkii | reverse complement strand
ATGAACAGGTCATCTATGTAGGCGAAGACGAAGGACAATCCGCGGAGGATGGAATCTATAAAACGTTGGAACGATTGGGCTGCGTTCCGAAGGCCGAAAGGGGTGAGTAGAAATTCAAAAAGGACGAAGGGGGTGATTACAGCAGTTTTGTGAACGTCAGCAGGGTGGACTGGAATCTGGTAGAAGGCTTTATTTAACAAGATCTATTTTAGAAAAGATGTTGAATCCAGAAAGGTTGGCTGTGAAATCCTGTATGTGAGGGACAGGGTATCTATCTGGACGAGTGATGGCGTTAAGGCGTCAATAATCTCCGGTGGGACAGTAGTTACCGTTGGGTTTGAGCACTAGGTGAAGAGGGGAGGTGTAGTCGGACTTGGAAGGACGGTTGATGTCCTGTTGAAGCAGGGTATTGAATTCCTGCTTAGCAGCTTGAAGTTTGTCAGGTGCAAGATGACGTGCGTGGGTGAAAGGAGGTTTCTCATTTGTCTCTATGTGGTGAACGACGTTGTGTTTAACCTCCGGGAAGGTCGAGATGGGAGAGACGAGATCGGGAAATTCGGAAGACAGAAGGGATTCAAAAGGGTTGTTACCTGAAGGAAGGTGGATACCATTGATGGAAGAAATGACACGGATGCAGGCGGAGAATAACTGAGTCTCATAATCGATTAAGCGGTTGTGATGTAGGTCAATAAGAATATTGAAGTGGGAAAGAAAATCGGCACTAATAATGGGAAGAGTAACATCGGCAATAGCAAAAGTTCAAGAGAAAGTCGCTACCAAAAGAAAGAGTGAGATAAAGCTGTTTGGCACCATAAGTGTGAATGATAGAATCGTTAGCGTCCTGCAATAATCCCAAAGGTTCAGCGGCACGGTTCTTCTGCAAGAAAGAACCGGGTAAAACCGAGAAGGACGATCCGGTGTCGATTAGATAGGACAAAGCATTAGAAGGGTCGTAAACACAAAGAAGATGGGACGCTGAGCTAACCACATCTTGCGCCATTAAAATGTGGCAGGCGAGTTTAAATTAGAAGCACAGGGTTTAATGCAATTGCGGGTGTGATCACCCCATCGCTGATAGTTAAAGCGTACTCCCTGTTGGTTGTGCGTAGTAGGTGCGGCAGAGGTTTGAGAAGATGGTATGGTTTGAGGCTGAAGATGCGGTTGAACTGCAGCAGATTGGCGGGATGGGGTGGGTAAACGGCGATAAAAGCGACGATGATGGGGAGGAGAACGAGGATAATGAGAAAAAGGAGGGGGAGGAGGAGGAGGAGGAGGTGGCGGGTAAAACTAGTAATAAGCAGGGCGAGCTTCAAGAGGTCGTATCCTAGCTAACAAATCAAATATGGTATTTTCCAGGGTCGAAATGCGTGCTTCAAGCATGGCAGTATGGGCAGAAGGAGAGTTGATTACATTCGTGAAACTTTGCGCTTGCGGATTAGCGGGAAGCTGGGATCCTTGACCTAGCGGCAAGGTGGAGACATAAGAGGCAACAGGCTGTGTGTTCTGGGGTGTCGTAGGTTTTGCCTTAGCAATACGATCTGCATATGTAGCGAGCTCGTGTAACGTACTATTAGGATCAACTGTGGCTAACTGGATCTGGAGCTCGGAAAAGGAGCTTCTGAAGGAAGAACTGACGGACAATATTTATACAGGGACCATCAGGGGGTCCCTCGAGCAAGCCTTGCATGTCCGATAGTAAAGAGGACGGTAGCCTGTCTCCAAGGCTCTCATTTTTTAATATTTTTTTAATTTTATCTGATTCGGTAACTCCTAACCTAGTTAACAATTCATTTCTTAATTCTGAGTATGGCAGATTGTTGGAATTATTATTATTATTATTATTATTATTATTATCATTATTTACTATTATTATTATTATTAATATTAATATTAATATTAATATTAATATTAATATTAATATTATATTAATATTAATTATTACTTATTACTATTTATTATTTTATTATTATATTATTATTATTATTATTATTATTATTATTATTATTATTATTATTATTATTATTATTATTATTATTATTATTATTATTATTATTTATTATTATTATTATTATTTGGGCTCAATGGACAAAAACGTCCCTTAGTAGCCCTTTTCTCGTCTATATATTCCTAATGTATTAATGTATTATGTATTAATGTAATACCGTAAAAGCTTAACGTTTTTTCTTATGGGTTTCTGATTGATTTTTTGATTGTATATTATTATCGTTGTTTGTTTTTAATTATTCCCAAATCTTGGTGTTATATATATTATTATTATTATTATTATTATTATATTATTATTATTTAATTTTATTATGTTATATATTATTATTATTATTTTTTATTTTTATTTTTATTTTATTATTTATTATTAATTATTATTATTATTTATATTTATTATGTTGCTTTTAATATGTTAGTTTTTATTATTATTATTTTATCACTATTTTGTAAGTTATAATTCTTATTACTATGAATCGATTTTTCTTATATATCTTTATAATTATTATTATTTTTTAAAAATATTTCTTATTATTAATATCATGATTATTATTATTATTGTATATTATTATTTTATTATGGAATTACTATTTCTGATCGGTAATTATTATTATTACTATTATCTATAAATACCTTTGTTTGAAATTATTTTTAATCTAAAATTTTAATACTAGTAAATTATCATTATCTATTATTATTATTATTTTTTATTATTTATTATATATTATGTATTTTATTGTTATATTTTTATTTGAATATTTGAATATTTCATATTAATAGAAGTTTTTATTATTATTATGATTATTATATTTTAATTACTATTTGATTTAATATTAATAGTAATATTAATATTTAATATTAATATTATATTAAATTAATCATTAATTTAATATTATAATTGCTTTTAAAAATTATGTTTATGTTTGATTACTTTTAGTTTTATAGTATTATTATTATTTAGTATATTATATTATAATTGTTATTTTTATTATTGTATTTAATTATTGATTATATTATTTTTATATTATTATGATATTATTATATATTTTTTTGATTTGTAGTAGTAGCGGTGGTAGTAGAAGTGTTGAAAATATTTTTATTCCTATCTTTGTATCTTTGTCATTAAACCATTGCTTTATAATTACAATTAATATTAAAATTATAGTTAAAATCATTTTATCACTTACTGATTATTACTTGAAAATTATACATCTTCCTATTATAATTATATTACTATTGTTTTGTTATTATTATTTATTATATCAATATTATTAGTATTCAAATTTCATGTCTGTATGTATGTGTGAATTCTTATGGGCTAGATGTAAACTACTGTGTTTCCCCCAGCAACCCACTTTCAGAGCAGTGGACAGTTTTCTTATTTAATATATGTATTTAGTAACGTAGAACCTACTTTATAAGTTGCAAAAGCTATAAATGTATTGTTCATAACTTGAATAAACCTTTACGAATTGAGAATTGAGAATTTTTATATTTTCACAGGTTTTTCCAATATTTTAGAGTTAAAGTATTTATAATATCAAAAAAATAATAAAAAGCTTTAGTAAGGTTTTTGTAAAAAAAATTAAAAAGCGAAAAACTGCCCCTCTCCTAAAGTAGTATAGCAATTAAACTACGCTGAAGATTTTTAAATTTGCTTTGAAACGAAATATTAATACTTTACCTTTAATATGTTTTTCATTATAGAAAATGGACGCCAAAAATTTTCTTGGAAGGTGGCTTTAAAACTATCACTTTGCACTCATTTTCATGGAAAAGAGGAATTTTCGTAATGAATTAGTGAAAAATGTAAATTTTTTCAAAGAAATTATGTTTAAAAAATTTTGGTTGGCAACACTGTTTGAACATTATGTGTTTTAACGTGCCAGAAACGAATCTTTCCAATTGAAAATCATCACGATTCTCATTTCCATGATAAATACGAATTTCCGTTATGAATTAGTGAAAAATTCTAATTTATGGCAAAGAAATTCTGAGTTCAAACAATTTCTGTTGGCAACACTCATTGAACATTCTTATACCAAAGGAGGCCATTTTGATTATTTAGACTTCTTTTGATGTTAATTCAAAGAAAAGAAAAATTAGCTCGTGTGAATTATGTTTTTCTAAATATTTCGCTCGTGTGAATCCTTTGTTATTTCTAATTAATTATTTCATGTCAGATGAATTACATTTCAAGATGCCGCCCACTTGTTTTAAAAGTGTGAATAATTTTAGCTACGTGTGAGGTGAAATGACCTTTACGTACCAGAAACGTGAAATTTCTTTAATAATTAATGTACCATATTACTATTGTTTCGGTTGTAAAATAGGAGACCAAGATAAATCCTGGTTACTACATATTTGTTGTAATTCCTTCGCAGTAGATTTCCATGGATGTTTAAATAATAAAGTAGTGAAAATGACTTTTGCCATTCCCATGATATGGCCAGTCTACCAACCACGTAAGGGATTGTTATTTCTGTATGAGGTCTCTTCTTCTATGTAGAATGTTGAGAAAAATAAAACAGGACCATCATTACCCTAATATGCCATTATCTTAATATAGAGGTGGTTAGTTCATCACCGAACGACTCTTTTGAACTTCTCAGTACAGTGAGTGATTCTTCAGTAAGTCTTTAAAAAAAACTGTCAAGACTCCCAATTCATCGAACTTGCAAAGCAACAAATGAAAGAGAACATTTCTCTAGAATCTATACGATGTGGTCAAGTTAATGTTTTCGCACTAAAGCTAGTGCGTTCCCTAATTTAGTACCAAAAATAGGTACAAATCGGGGAATTTTCATATGTTTTTAATGTTTTAGCAGTGTTTACCGCATTTGTGTAATGGCAACCTTATGCTTCTAAACTCTTTTGCCTCAAAGACATCCAGGGCTACCCGTAGGATATTTCCCGAAATCTACCCTTGTTCCCTTTATTATATATACTGTACCTAACATTGTATAAAAATAATTACCCAATTATGGTAGTTTCCCTACCCCTTTCTTAGAATAAGGGCCCATTTAGATGTGATTGAATAACCTCCTAATTATATATATATATAATATATTATATATATATATATATTATATATATATATATATTAAAATATATATTATATAATATTAATAATATTATATATATATATATTATAATATATATATTATTTATTATTATATTAATATATAAATATATATATATAATTTCCAGAGGCGTGAGAGTCGGTGAGGTTACGGTAATTGTCAAGGTAGTGATTCTGAGTAAGTCTAAGCAGTATATAATTTATAAAAGGGTTGGAGTATTATAAATATAATCTTATACTTAATGTCGGTGTAGTCAGTACAAAAAATTAGGTAACCGACTCCACATGACTCCTAGTATTACGTGGCCCATACTAGGGTATGTGCATGGCTGTGAGAAAGAAATATTTGTCTCATACGATTCACTAATCTTGTCAATGAGTGTACCCCTTTTCTCGTATTGTATATTCAGTTAATACCTATAATTAAACATATATTTTAAAAATGGTAATTTTATGGCACAACTATTCCATATAATAAAAGAAAAATTTTAAGACAATGTTCAGCTAGAAAAATATACATGTGAAAGTTATCCTTAAAAATATTTACAAAATACGTTTGAAATAAGGTTAAAAGGTCGTAAAAGGATATTTACAAGGATAACTTTAAATATTTCTAAATTATAATTTTAAATAATATCTCCATATAATATTCGCATTTTTTATGTACGGTTTAATCCTAATTATACAACTCAAATCCAAGGTGTGGTACAGGGCAGAAACATCCTACAAAATATAATCAAACTCCCTCATTCCCTAGTCTAAGAATTGTGATAGATCACTCCAGAAATAAGAGGGCACTTCCACCTTAGTAGTGATCGTATAACAATGATAATAATATAGGGATTTTATGATCATACCGTTCATACGTTTTCCAGTCATCTAACCATTTTAATTCCAGATTTTATATTCAGTATTTTCTTTCGTGCTCCAATTATTATACTCACTTACTCCCATAACGTTAAATTATGTTATTAATTATTATCTTGTCTCCATACTAAATAATAAAATAAATAAATAAAATTTTCAATTAATACAAATAAATTAACTTATCTTATCATTATAATCGGTAGCTGTGTCTTATATTATATATATATATATATATAATATATTATTATAATATATTAATTATATATTATTATTATTATAATTATATTATAATATTATATACCAATATATTAATATATATATATAAATATATTATTATATATATATATTATATATATATTATATATTATTATATAATATATATATAATATATAAATATATAATTATATAATATATATTAATATTAAATATTATAATTAATATATTTATATAATATGTATATATATATATATGTGACCAAATGTAACTATACGGTCATACTAAACTGAAAACGGTGAAGTGTTCGTGATCCAAAAAATTAAAATTTCCACAGGTATAGGCAAAGTATTTTTATGTATGTTTATCAATAAACTTTAACTTTTTTTTTTTGTGTACATTGTCTGTTTGCGCCGATCTGGTTTTTTGATAATTTTATTATAAAAAATAAGGTGTCCAAATAACGAATTACAAGTAAATAGGAAATGACCCCAGACAGAAAGTAGCAAGTATAGTCGGGGTCAATAATCGTGGCAACCCCTTCTTTGATCCTCCAGAACGAGCAATTCCCCAGCTCCCTATATAATGCATTCCAATAAACTCCCTCTAAAAAATGAAAATAATATATCTTAATATTATATTACCTATAACTAATCCAACCAATAATTTTTTCATCACATATACTATATATAGAATAAAAAAGATCCACTGATTTCAAAAATTAGTCATAATGTTTATGTTGTATAAGGACTGTGTAGTATGTGTCTGTCTTATGATATTCACGCCATGGTTCCTCTTAGTAAATAAGAGTGTCTACTGTACCCTTATAAGGTGGACTGACCTCTCTAATTATATATTATAATTATTAATAATAATTATATATATATATATATAGTTATATTATATATATATATATATATTAATAAGATATATATATATATATATACATTCGTAAAAAAAAAATATTATTCAATAAAAATAATGTATATATATATTAATGTCATATAAATTCTTTTTTTAATATATATATATATTAATTATATATAATAGGTTTCTTAATTTTTGTGAGATCAGAGGACTGAAAAATTACAAATTACTTAAAGTAAATAAGCCAAATTTAACACTAATATCTAATGAGAAATCATTGGGGAAATAAAAAAAGTTTAATATAAAAAAATTATAGGAAATAACTTCAAGTTCAAATAAAATCATTTGCAGTAAAATATTTTTATTTTCATAATTGTTAACAATAATTATTTATTATATGTTAATTTTATATATTTATTTAATTGGCATTATGTAAAATACATTAATTATATTATATTTAGTTGCCATTGAGAAATAATTATGTTGATGTGGAAATTTGAATATGTGTTGCTTGCTTGTTGTATATCAATCCAAGATTATTAGTTGAGTTGTCTTCTATAAAGATACTCCTCTCTGTATCGTATTTTCTTAATGAGATTAAAAAGTCCAAAGCGAAAAGAATACTATATGGTGAAAAATTACTTGGGGTGTAACCAATGGGGATTTTGAGGATATTTATATTCGACAGTGCCAAATGAAAATCATTTCTAAAATTATTTTTAGAGGAATTTCACTAGCAAAAAAGTTGATAGAATAAATTGAATATTTCGCCAATAAAAAAAAATACTTATTTTAATAGACAATGTATGTGTGCATATAATACAGAAATCGTGAAACTGTAAATAACGATATTTAAAATAACCTAACTAACCTAACCTAATAAAATGTAACGAAAGTTAATTTTATTTTATATATCACTTAAAGTTGTGAAATGCAAAATACCAAAACAAAGGGATTAAGAGGAGTCACTCTTAAAGTCTACCTCAGTTTCTACATTTTGGTTTATAGAGTGTGAGCAAAAGGAAGAATAAATATTTTATCAATTACATCGAATTATAAACTTAAATAGCTGGTGATTAAATATATTATATGATTATGAATATATATATATATATTGTAAATTTAATTATTTTATTTTTTTAATTTCCGGTTATAATAAGCATTTGTACTGACTGATTATTTTACCAAAATATGTATTTGGATCGCTAAATCACCTTTAAAATCGCTTTTGAAAGTTTGGCTTAAAAATAGTGTTAAGTTTTAAAGTTTTGACCATATATATATATATAAATATAATATATTATATTAATAATATAATATATATATATATATATATATTATATATATATATTAATTTATATTATATATATATTATATATAATATAATAATATAATATTATATATATATATATATAATAATATTAATATATATATAATATAGAATATATATATAGTATAATATTTAGCTTAAGACGCATGAAGGATATTATAATATAAGTAATGAAGCTTAAATTCTTGTAGGTAATACATACTAAATCAAATAGGATGATATATTAAAATCAAAAATTATATTAGAGTATTCATATAACCTCAAATTCATTTATAAATTTACAATTAAATTTAAAGTCATGAGCTTTCGACCATAATTACGGCTCATCTTTCAGATGTCCAGTTCTATTTATAGTCATAAATATTAAAATTAAAATAATAATTTAATAAAATTAAAATTAAAACAAAAAAATATAATTAATAATCAATAAAAAGTTTATTGGACAAGATTTTGAAAAAAAGGTGAGGGAGAAATGTAGCCATGTATTTTATCATGATGGATACTATTTATGAAAAGATAAGTTTTATTTTTGTGTATATTGATACTTATTAGAGTTATCTTATGGCAAAATTACAGAATAGTATTTAGTGTACATATTATAAATAAACTAATACCACTATTAAGCGTCTTATTCTTCCTTAATATATTGGTATATATATATATAGGGATAAATTAAATAGAATAAAAATTCTTAGTGGGAATATAGTGAGATAATAATAATAAATAAATTACATATACTTAGCCCAAAAGAAAATAAGGCTTATTATTAGTTATATATAAATAATTATTAGTATTAAAGTAAGGTTAGTTAAGTTTAAAAATAACTGACAACTTTATGCCTTATATTATCTATTATGGTTAAAAAAAAATTACATTATAAGACCTAATTATAATACCTAAAGTTTTAGTAATATTATTACTATTAGATGTAAATACGTAATGAATATTAGGTACCTATATTTATATATTATTATATATATATAAATATATATATATATATTTAATGTAATTTAATATATATATATTTAATTATATATAATATATATATGTGCTATGGTGTGTTTGAGGCAGTGTATTATTATGTATATATATCTATGTATAAATTATATTTTAATAAAATTATTTATAAATATGTGTGTGTGTGTGGGTTGTGAGGTTGTATTTGTGTGAGTGTGTATGAGAATGAATGGATGGTATGTGTGTGTGTAGTGTGTGTGGGTGCGTCTAGATAGGCTGTCTGCTTAGACGAGATGTCCCACCTTAACGGACCCACACCAAGGGAACGGTATACATAGGATGGTTGACATATAAAAAAAAAAGTATTTCAATACATAATCAAATATGTGATCTATATTAGACCTCGAAAATTCTACTACGGTTGAATGCAAATATTATTATTTATTCATATACATTTTGTTAAGAGAAATATAAAATATATGAATTTAAGTTCATAAGCTGACATGTTTGGTAGTGGTTGATGTCAGTTCAGGTCATTTGAGGTCATCCCTATAAAAAAAATTCATTTCACTACATCAGTTCATCAAATTTAAAGATTCAGTGTGATCTTAGCCGATCACGCTTGGATACCTGTGAAATTTTTTTTAATCTACAGCCTCTCGTGTCCGTGTAGCCGTTAATGTATCTTAAACTAGAGGTCAATTTTTCATTACTGGCGGAAGCGTTAAAAATTCGAATGCAAATTAAATATACATATATAACTGAATATGAATATATATATAAGTCTATATATATATATAGGTAAAATAATAATTGTATTAGTATAATAAGGACTTTTAAATCAAATAGCATATGCTTTTATGTTATCGACATTATATCTTTGTGGGGACCTATTAATTAGAGGGAACTTGTAGAAATAGTAGATCACAAATTAAATGCAGTTACTTAACTTTTCCGCGGTTAAGTAAATATAAAAGGAAGAATTCAAATATAGAATTTGAGTTCATCTAACATCTTTATATTTAATCAGAAACTCTGAGTTAGTAAACATGAATACAAATCCTATGAATTCTTATAATATTATTATATATATATATATATATTAATAATATAATAATAATAAATATATATATATATATAATATATATTATATATAATATATAATATATTAATTATATATATATAATAATTATATTATAATATATATATAAATATATTAATTAATTAATATATCAATTATATATAATATAATATATTTATTTCTATCTGTATCAATATATTATAATATAAAGACCATTATATATAAAATATAAATAAAAAAAATATAATATAATATAATTATAATTAGGGTTGGGCTGCTTAAGCTACAAAGCAGAAGAAGCTTGGCATCACAAGTACGAGAGCTGGGACGAGAAGTCGGAGATGCTTTATTTCTTCCTGTGAGCCGTGAAGAAAACTACGGAGTCCTCCGAAGCTCTTAGCTGCTCCGTGAGAGTTAGAATGTTCTGATTATTTTAGATACAGTATATCATGCAAAGAACAAAAGTTTGCTGAAGAAAGCACAAATTATTGCAATATAGGCTGTAATGTAGGCTGTAATGTAGGCTGTAATGTAGACTGACTGTAATATATATATATATATATTAGATATATATATATTATGATATTATATATATATATATTATTATATATATATATATTATATATATAATATTAATACTTATATATAAATATATATTATAGTGAATATATAACTATATATATATATATATATATATATATAAGTGACATTTATATAGGGGACGTATAAAGATTGTGACCCGTTTATACGGGGGAAATTTTCGTTAAGAAAAACAACGAATTTCGCCTTTTTCTTTTATTGCTGCTTTATTGCTACAATTTAGCGTTATTTGCATTTTTAATTTTTAAGTAAATTGTGGAAAATAATATTAATATTTATTATTTAATGATTAAGTAGCTTTATCATTATTACTATATTTTCATTTATTTTATTTTTTATTCATCTATTTTCCTATATTATGTTTATCTTATTCTTGTACATTATTATTGATTATTATTTGATTGTATTAATAATTAATTTAATAGAATTTAATTTTTTTGCAAGTTCTTTTTCATTTTTATTATTTGTTATTTTCGATTACTATTATAATTTATGGGTTATTTATTTAAAAATTAAAAAAGAAACCCCCCGGACCCGCGAGCTGCGAGCGGGGCACCCCTCGCTCTGCGAGGGGACGGGGGGATGATATAGAGGCGGGGGGTGCCGAAGAGGCCCCACCCGGATCAAAACATTAACAAGTAGTATAATAAATATCAAATTATCAATTATTCAATAGCAAGGTTGTGCTCTTACTATAAACATTCATAGAGCTTTTAGATTTGCATGTGCGATTCTCAGAATTTTTAATACTGTATGAAATGAGAAGTACCTATTAAGCAATACTCCGGTCATCAACGCTTACTCATCTTTTTTTTTATATTTTATGACTAATTATGTTTTTTTTTTAATGTATTTTTATATTGATCGAGAGAGCACAGAAAAATATATAGTCCTAATGCTATTGTTGTTTCAGCAAACATTAAATTAACATTTGAAAAATCTTTAGTATTTACTAATGTATTAAACCTCAAATAATTGAAATTATCGTTTACATTTTTTATGATTTTCGTTCCGGATGTCAAACATCGGTATATTAAATAGCCTATAATAATATATTATATTAATATATTATAAATATTATATATATTATATAATAATATATATTTATATATTTATTAATATATATATATAATTAATATATATTTAATATATATAATATATATTAATATATATACATATACTATGATATAAATATTATATATATATATTAATAATATACCCAATTATTTATATTAGGGATACTGTGACTTAAAATAAGTAAGTATAATACCAAATAATATAATCGATATATATATACTATAATATATAAAAAAAAAATGTTATTTATTTTTTTATTCGTATTTATTTCAAGCAGAGTCTCGTAAGTTCGAGGGTAAGTCGGGTAGAGTCTCGAGTCTGGAGTCGTGAGGTTAGTCGGTACGGAATCGTAGCATATTTTCCCGGATTCGTGGAGTAGTCGGGAGTCTGTGAATGAGTGATCGAGAAACTCTGTGCAAGTAGATCGGGGTTACAGTCTGAACGGCTACAAACGGAACGGAGTCGGGGTCTAAGAAGAGATTCCTATGCGAAAAATGAAAAGGTCGGAAAAGTTTCGCACGAGGTATCCTCTATGTCCAGTCGGTGTCGATGAATATGAGAAACTATTATTATTACATATATTAATAGATACATTATTAATAAAAGTTACTACATTTTACAAGTGAAAGTACTCATTATTAGGAATACTATATGATCTTGTTTATTGATTTATTTGTGATTATTATTATTATATATAAAATTATTTGATTTATTAATAGGTTTACTAAAATTATTTTTTTGTCTTTATTCAATTTATATACTCAAAAAATAATCTTTTAGTAAATAATATAAGGAGAAGAAGAAGAGTATAGAACCTCTTAATACAATATGTATCTCGCACGACGCGTGCATCTACGTCCTTCGATCTCATCTGAAGACATCATTCATGACATTTCTTGCGTAAGTGAAGGAACTATTAACACTTTAGATTCAATATTACAGTGTGATCCTAATCATAAATAACATTTTAGTGTGAGTACATGAACTAATACAAAAAAATCATATTTAAACACAACACTTTTTATGTTAAATGTCTGAGCGTTAAGCGAGTCGTATTTTATGATTAAGAAAGGATCCGCCGAGATTTGTAACGTATCTAGTTCTCTACTCTTAACCTGTTCTCGCAACCTCTATCCAAGTTTTCCGTTGGAGGGCCGTTAAAGTGTTTTAAAATATTACTTAGTTCTTGAACTTCTCCTATGTCCATCGCTACACACAAGTACACAGCGAGCACTAACTCCTGAACTGATCTCACACCACAAAGCAATTCTACAGCGACCTGGAGCACACTACAAGAGACTGACTAGACACAAATGTCACTCTCTGGTACCGACAATCTATATTCTTCGTGTAATCACAATATATATATTGTCCTCATTTACAAGTCTTAAATCATAGCTCAGTTAAATATGTACACAACTGTATATGGTTGTGATCGTGGACCAGTAGGCATCTCATTGTTCGAATAGAGGAATAGAGGACAGTGAGTGTATTTTGGTACTTATATTAGGTATATTAAATACTGAATAACTTTAGTTGTTGATATAGGTGTCTTTCTATTTAGATTATATGATGTGAGTGAGAGAATTCAATAAATTAATTACGTGATAAGGCACTTCTCTTCCTTATTGATACATAAATAGTAATATTGAGAAGTTTATGTAAGAAGATAATTATAATTACGAAGTATTCTGAATTATATATTTTACTTTCTTTTTATATAATTTTGTAAGGTTTTTTATTAATTAAAGATTTTTCAACTAATATGTGGTATATATAAATATGATCACAGGTTATATTTATAAATTTTACTTTAAATGCGTCAAAATTTCTTCATCAAAAAAGTTTTCCAATGATTGAACATTAGGTTATGTATATGCTCTGTTAAAACTAAAAAATTTTTACGATAATTCTTTGATAAATAGCGGTGATGAATAGATAGATTACCATATGTATTCATATATACAGACTCATATAATATAATCAGTGGGTTTAGACATTGTATTCTGTAGTTAATGATGCCTCGTCAAGATATAATTTATAACATTGATTTATGATATGTGAGTCTAAAATAAAATCAGATTAGCTAATTTAATTAACCTTAACTTTCGTATGGAATTTTAAGCAATTCTACCCTTTAAATATAATTTGAGATGAACTGATGGATAATTATTAGATCATATAATGTATCGCTAAAAATATTTATGCGAAGAGATAGTGCTATTACTAAGTAACACTTATTGGTATAGCACAGAGTAAAGTAACTTACTAGATTGATTTATTCACAGTATGAACATAAGATGATGTATCAAAGTTACTCTACTAATCAAATAGATCCACTATCTAGAAGATCAACATAGCAATATACTAGGCGCAGCCTCACATCAGTGTAGTTCTTCCCAAGACAACATCTCTCACGATATAAAAGACATTAGACTGTGATATAATAATAATGTAAAACCGTGATTTTGTTAATTTTAATTTTTATTTTATTATTATTATACTCGTTGAGTACCTCAATAAAAAAGAAATAATGACAGTCTGTATACTATGATCGGTTGGCGATAGTATATGATATTATAGCTCCGATAAGGCGTCATGACGTTTGATTTATATTGTTAAGTAGATTTACATTGAGTAATTGACATCGAATTATTTTGTGATTTTATCTTGGCCTATCTATATCTCAATTGTACCTCTCCTCAGATCCCAAGAATTTTACAGTTGTTCTTCATTACTATGAGTGATATCCAATCTAGCGTCTTATAATTCTAAAGATGAGCTGAATATAATTAGTGTAGCTTCAAGTTTAAGTTTGATAATTTTTATAATACATAATTAGTAATTATATAAATATATAGATATTATTAATCATTGAAAGATGATTATTAAGATATGGTCCAGTTATTAATTGCTGTCATGAATTATTTGGTATAGCAATTCGTGATGCAATAACTCCGGTCCCGCATAATTATAAATTTACCAGTTCTCAACAATCTGGAGTTGTATATATATATATATATATATATAGATGACTCTCAACAAATAATATATTTAAATATATATATATGATTATAAATATATATATTATACTATAATATTAATATTCTAAGGTAAAAATTTAGAAGCAACAAATATTATCTTGAGAATATTACTTGATAATACTTACAAGAAAAACCAAATATCTATAATTTGGATGAATCAGCGTACATTAAGCTTATATTACCGCGTAATATAAATAATAAAAATTAAAAAATTAATTTTCCATATTTATATCAACATCTAATAATTCCATTCTGCTTTATTGTTATTATATTCTGATTAATGGAAATGATAAATTAATATTATCTCCTATTTGCTACATCTTTTTAATCACAAATCGTTAGAAACGAGGTAAGTTCTTAATGCAGATGTAACTCTCTCTTAAATCCTTGTTTGGTTTAATGTATTTTGCATTATTCAACTGTGAAAAATAAAATAAAATTACTTTTTACGTTTCGTACTACATACTATTATTAGTGATTATTTTAAATTATATCAGTTATCATTTATACAGTTATCAGTTATCACATGCTGTGAAAACTTTCCTGAATTTCACCCAGTATATCGAATAATAAGTATTTTTATATATTTATTGTCGCGAATATCTTATTATCTATACACTTTTTAGGTTCGAAACCTAAATACTATATAACTTATTTTCTCTTTATATAAAAACTTATACTCATTATCAAGTTTTATTCTGTCAATGATATTACATTTTACACTTATAATTAACATATATAAAGTTACCAATTTGGAAATGTCTTCTAATTCCTGAACACCTTTTTAATATACAATAAAGCGGCAAAACCACATCATCCTATAATACAACTATTTTTTATTAATATGCTCAAATGCAACTAAAATATATAAATTTAATGTATTTACAATAAAATCGCCAAATAATATAAATTACTGCCGTTAAATAAATACATTTAAATTAAACTTATATGTTTTTAGATATATATAATATTATCTGTAATAAATTATATCTGATCAGCATAATCAAACACATTTTTATTTTAATATTAACTCTCGTTCGGACTTAATAATACAGTTTCTCATTTAAATTTATGTACTATAGAGAGTCTCCTCTGTGATCACTTGTTATTGTTATAGTTCTCTATCTAAGTCTATTGGTGATCGCTATATAATTTATTGTAGTTTCACCTATTATATTATATTATATTAATTATTATTATATATATTATATATTAATTTATTTATATAATTTAATTATTAATATTATATTAGATTATTTATTATTATATATATATTATATTATTATTTAATTTTATTATTTATGAAGAAATAAAAAGATTAAACTGTGAATTTTATAATGGCTGTTTAATAGTTATAATAATAAATAATATGGAAAAATATAATAAATTTGCATTATAATACGTTATACATTTGTTTACCGAAACTAGGAAATATATTTGTTTATCATTGGTGCTAGCGCCTGCATTATATTTTTTTCTATATATATAGGTATTACTTACCTTATTAATATAGCATTTTGATAACTCCATCTCACGGTTTCTGTTATATACTTTATCTGTTTAATTCACTCCAATAGCCATAGCAGGATAACCTAGACAAATAGTTATCTGAAGACAGAAACAAATACACTAGTCCTATCACTGTTAACATCCCACATGTTTTATAACAGCTCTCTATCTTGAAGACTCAAGTGTATCTACAATATTTATCGAATATAGAGATATCCTAAGTCTTTTAGGGCGAGGTCTCCGCGGAGTTGGAGTGCCGAACTTATATTATGTGTTTTTAAGTGGAGTGCCGGGGGCTGAAGCCGTTGTGACCGGAGAACTATCTGTAGGTGTGGTGTTGTAAGTGGACGAAGAGTCGGAGTCCGGCGACAACTGCCTTATTAGGCTTCTGGTAGCTTCCAAGATTTGATTTACAACGCGCGAGGTCGGAGTCGGATCAGAGTCGAAAAATTTATTTTTACGATCTCCGCACCCTGTTTTTCAATAAGTATTCGGGTCATATAGAGTTTTGCTGTTAAGAATTGAGCACAAATAATAATCTGTATTCTATAATAAAAACTAAACAGGCAAGAGAATCGCGCAAACGCATAAATTCCCCAAATTAGTGAGTGTATTAGAACAAATGATAAATCAGAAGATCTTCTATCCTTGATCTACAGCGAGTGTGAGACTCTCGCACGTGGAGTGACCTGGTCTGCACCTATCATTTTTCTCTCTTCTCTGGCTCCTCCACGAAGGGGTACTTCTCGCCTCTTCGGTCTCCGACACAAAAATATATAGAATAAACATTATGATATTAAATTATTGAGAACATTAATATAAATTTATAAATCATACACATGAAAATAAAATAATCGCCTTTTAAATTCAATGTTACTTTTTATAGCGATCTTTTTATATGGGAGTTTTAAGCTAACATACGTGACACTAGCAGGTGACTTGACCAACGAGGCTAGAGGTTTCTTACCGGATTCGGATATCCATGTCTCTTTAATATGTTTAACCTTACTCCATTATTAAAATGAACTCCTTGTACCTATATATTATATATATATTATATATAATATATTATATATGTAAGATAATATATATATATATATATGACTTTTATTCTAGTTTGGACGCATTATATATTAATTTTTGTTTTAATTTGATATAATATTTTTTATTTTTTTAATTTATTTGTAGTTAGGAAATGCTCTAAAGTAAACAATTTAACGTTTGTGGAGGAGTAATGTATAAGTATATTATATAGATTAAATAAGGAAGAGTAGTCCGAGAGAAAGTAGCAAAGATGGAGAATATTTAAATAAAACTGATTGGTGTTAAATTAACCATTGGAAATAAATGAGCTGGGCTGCGCCTAAAGATATACATTCTAAAATGAACCTTAGTATATATATATATATAATTTTTATTTATTTTATCTTTGTATTATAATGATTATTATTAGATTATCATTTTTATTAAATTTTTATTACTAATTATTATATAATATAATTTTATTTTTTATTACAATTCTGGACAGAAGGGGGTTGTATATGGGTTAAGTTCTGCCCCTATGTACCACCAGCCTCGTGAGTGATAATGATTATTAATAAAAATAATTAATGGAATTAGACCAATTTTATTAGAATATATTTAATATTAAATATGTTACAAAAGCTCAGATTTTCATGCGAAGTCTCGAGTCCAAATTTAAACGACCTTAATTTAAATTAATTCTACCAATCGAAGTTTGTAAAATTTTGTTCTCAAACTACATAAGAAAAAAAGTCACTAACTTTCTTTATTCGATCGATTTATATACTTTAATATATTACCTCTGAACATTGTCTCTTAATTTTGGATCATGGTCTTCATTTTTTCATAACTATCACAGTTCGATGAATAATCACAATGTGATATATAATATAAGAATAAATAATTATTATAATGGTTAAAGTGTTTCCCCATGAAAGGTGAGAAGGATGAACAGTGGCCGTCTACAATTGCTACTATAGAAAGACAGAAAAGTGACTACAATGATCTTATCACCTATATAATGTAATAAAACCTCAATTTCAACAAGCAGCAGTAACAGGTCGTAACTGATTGGAGTCGGTGTCGAATAGTGTCTCTCACATCCAGAATCTTCATCCACTTGTATCGCTAAATAGTTCCTAATATCTACCTGACTACTTCTCTCTGATTAAAAAAAAAAGCATTTATGATGGATAAATTGACCCCTCAAACAGATGTAGAAATTTGGGTTAAAGAACATATAATGAACCAATTGGTCTCGCGGTGCGCTTGGCCACGCCGTGCACTGTCATAGAAAATAATTTGGAATATTAGATGTTCAACATTTTCTATCCAAATTCAAAACTAGTTTTTATGGAGTTGACCAAAAGAATCTGTAATTTAAAAATGTAGTCTTAACGCTGAACAGAATTTGAAGTAATTGATGATACCTAATTTACTCATAAGATAAATCTATACTGAAGAGAAAGTGAGGAAAAAACCCACAATGGATACAGATGTTTATCAATGCTCTGAGGGTGATAGCAGCACAGAAAATGATGAAAGCGAATTTATCCATCAACTATAAATAGGGAAATTAAATAAGATGTTAACTCGAATATAAAGGAAAAAAGTCCACTAGTAAGTCTGTATATTATTTATTGGAAATTTGGAAAACTAGAATAATAAGATTTCTAATTATCCATACATTTAATATTAAATTTGTCAGGTACAACTTATATTTATTTAGTGTACATTCCTAAGCAACATCTGTTATATTAGTAATGAGTGTAGATGAGATTAATTATCTCTTAAATCTAAGGAGAATTTGTGAATTATAAATAGGTAAAAATGATCAAGATTAAGTATCTCAATAAACGTGAGCAGTAAAAAATAATATAGTGAGTTATTAATTATTAAGAATACATAGTTAAATCTCACCTATGCCTAGAGTGTATATGTATTTATAATCGTGTAGTATTTAATATTTTTATTATATTAATATATATTAATTAATTTATATATATATATTAATATATATTATATTATATATATATATATATATAATATATATATATATATATAATGATTAATAATATTATATCCTAAATAAACAAAATAAATTATTAATAGTAGTTACTACAATATTGTACTCCGAAGTTTTTCTGGTGAGCTTTCAGGCTTTATATTTTCTAAAGCGTTTTTTGCATCCTTTAACTGGCTCAAAATTGACCGCCAAGCATCAATATACTAAATATTTAGGTATGACAAATCTTTTTGCAACTTGCAACAAGATTTTCCCATGATGTTCATTTTAGCATAACGTATTATTATATAATGTGAAAAGTAAAAGACTTCGGAGTGGTTGGTAAAGTCAAATGGTTTGAATAATATTATATTGTTAGTAATTCTTACACAAACCATCCTCCAACTACAATTCGTTACTGATATCCAGAAAATGTATATAGAACATATTGTTTATTTTAAACTGCGTAGAGTAGTTAAGATGAATATAATTTAACGGCCAATTTAAAATTTTGTGAATATATATTCTCCATCCCGTGATAAAAAGCTAAGTCTACTCTTCATATAACACTCTCACACCACATATAATCTGTATAATATCTGAGTACTCTAAATACTTCTCAAATATAAACTTATAATAAAATTTCAATAAATAATAAAAAATTTAAATTATACAATATAAATAATAATAAATATGAGAATACTAATTAAAATAAATTACAAATAAAGTAATATAAAATAACAGTAAGATTATGTGAAATATATAAAATAAAATAATAGAAATAATAATATATATATAATAAAATAAAGATTAAGTCAAGAAATAACTATAGTAACTCAGGAAATCACTAGAACAACGGAAATATATTAGTAAGATATAGAATGAGACATAAAGGTTCCCAGATAGAGTATCTACGAGAGCCGGAGAGAGCTCGTGGCATTTTTTATAAGTTGCTTACCTCTGAGTAGCTGTCATGTTAACATAGATAATCTCATGGTAGGGTCAATCCGTAGCCTCTCAGTGAGAAATACTAGGAGTTCGGTGGACATTCTAATGGGGTATTGTACTCACCGTGAACTGGGGATGCAATACAGATACTAGTAAACCCATCCAGGTGAAGCTCGAGCTCCGAAGCCAAGGACTACTCAACTCTTAATATATATATATATATATATATATATATATATATAATATTAATATATATATATAATATATTATATAATAATATATTATATCCGTAATAGTAGGCTATATACCTAATTTTACCTCACACTATAAGCACCGCACTCGCCACCGTGACATTCGCACTCTCACTTAGTATACAGTAGATATAGAGTTTGACTACATTAGGTTATATCTCTCAAACTTGACACCCCCATTAGGTTGGTGATATTATATGAATTTAAACGTACCCTAGTTCAGTATATAGACAGGGTACGTGCGGCATTGAGCACACCAATATTATAGGGTGAGTGTGTATGCTGGCGACATTCACACACTGATATATATAGATATATTGACGTAGTAAGGCTTGAAACTTGGTATATATAAGCCTACTTCTTAATAAATACCTGTATATATTTAATTTATTAATTATTTATTAATATATATTAATTATATATATATATATATATTATATAATATATATATTATAATTATATTATTAATTATATATTATTATTATTTATTAGTTATTATATTATTATAATATATATTATATTAAATTTCATTTAATATATTTATATTATATTATTATTATTATTATTATTATTTATTTATTAATATGTATTATATTATTATATATACGCACTAGCATCATACTTCACCAATCACATACCACCTTACTATAGTTAACGGATAAGAGCTTATATATATATTGGATGTCTCAACACATGCTTACCAACTTTCGAACCCCCATAGGCGGGTGAACGTAACTCTAAGTACTACTATGAATATCTTTATATATATAATAGTATTAGTAGTATATAACGTTGCCATTATACGTCAACATCGTTGCATCCAATTTAATATAATATAAAATGGGTAAAATGATCGTGATAGTAGATCACTATAAAAATCTGAGTTAAGTAGTAATTTCGGTATATTTATTGAGAATCTCAGGAGTACAGAGATAGAGTATTAAGAGTCGAGGAGAAGGTAGTCATGATATGTCAGAGGAGTCGGAGTTGACAAGAAGAATGGGGGAAGGAAAGAAAGAGCACAAGAAGGTACTCGCGCCGAGAATAAACACTCGCTGAGTAACAGGGCAAGACCTTCCACTTTAGGATTAGAGGTGCCGGAAAGTTTGACATTTGCTTGCGGCTACCGGGTTGTCACTTAGTTGGAATGTCACATTGAATATTGACAACTAGGAATTTACTTGTTGGCGTTTTGTCGGCGACGTTCCACAGTGGTTTAAATAAATAAATACAGATTTCGAATCTCGACAAACAATGTTGTGTTCTTTTATGACCTATCGCTATATCTGGAGAATACTGTAAGGGCTCATACCAATGAAGTACTGAGTCAGTGAAAGTTCATATTGGTACGTGTGTCTGTTTGGGTGAGTTATCCCCGATAGGCACAATATATAAGACACGGTATGCAAAAACATGAAACTCTCAAGATAGAGCACCTGAGAGTAATGAGTATGAGAAAAAATACGTCAAAATTGGTGAAAGACGCGACGTGTGCTATTCGTGAAGGAGCTGCGACTCAAGGAAGACATATGGTGTGAGTCAAAAGGTTGCAAAAGGCAGCGCGAGCCATAGTAGCTGGAGAGTACGCCCGTGCCTGCCATGTCGCGATGGTGATCGTTACCGTTATTTATAAAGCATACTTATGACATACAGAGTTACCTGACATTTTCTACATCTCTACATATAAGTGCTACGTTGATTCTCTTTATGGATTATACGTCAACTCTTATATACATAATATGATTCGAGCTATTGCCGTATGTAAATTATCTATTATATATCATGTATTAGCCACCTCCTATCATTATGTGAGATGTTATTTTGTTTTCAACTTATAGAGTTAATTAAAGTTATATTAAACTTCATTTTTGAATAAACACATCTGTGACTCTATTTTTAGTTGTGATTATATTTTAAATAATTCAGAGTGTGTACTCTAATAGCCCTTAATTATTCTGCTCTCTAAGAAACCAAGGTGTATAAGATTATTACGCACTCCAGGAGAAATTTTATAAATGACTTCGACTTTTGCAAGAAATTGTATATCTTAAAAAATTTGCTCGTATATGGAGTAACAATACTGCACTCGACCAAGATCAGTAAATCAGTTGAGTATACAAACAATACAAATCTCTCAACAAACACAAAAAACCTACCCATACCCTACCACAGCCGACCCCGCCCAGCCCACCCGTATGGATTGCTTAGATACTCGGCCCTAAGGTGTATAGGTTTTGAAGTTTACATAGTTTAAGATTCTAAGTTGTTTAGTATCCTCCTCTATAGAATATCAAATACATCCCAAGACCATTATTATTTATTAGAGAAATAACAATAACATCAAATTATAACTTATTTATATTTTATTATATGTAATTATATAACTTTATATATAAAAAAATTTGCGTTCTTTAAACACTACCTAAAATTGCAGTTATAATTAATTTTATTCAGTAAATCAGGTATAAATCAAACCACTACTCAATTCTACACCTATCCATCAACCGCATACCCGTAATGATAACTATTGATCTTATTATTGTTAATATATTGATTTTTAAAATCACATTTTTTACTAAAATTGGTTATGCTTTTACATTTACACCTAAAGCAGATATAAATCAGATAAAATCTAGTAAATCAAAACCTAACTCAAATCCTTCGCCAACCTACACTTATACTGTTACTATCCATGATCATATTAGATTACTATGATATCTAATGTGATATTACAATAGTCATATATTTTTTACTTTAAAATTGTCATGTTTTACGATACCCTATAAAGCTCATGTATAATACAGTTAAATAATCATATAATCTATACGATCCACCTTTTTCTTAGTGTTATGTTTATCACAATATTGCCATTACGTGGTCACGAAACAATATTTGACTTATATGCTGTAGATCTATAAGAACTTTCGACTGTTTTAAACTTGTGCAATGTGAAAGACCGCATGGGTGTCCACCACAAAGAAGAAATAATGGCGCCCTGTTAAAGAGGCAAGAGAATCGGTTTCGCTTAGAAGATCTTTCAACAAAAAAATAAGAAAGGTGTAAGATAGGCAACAGAAAACTCTCATCACTCACAACGTGCAATCCAGAAAGATGTTTCTTAACTCTGAAAAGGCTCAAAACATACGTTTTCAACTTTCTCAATTATACAGAAGAGGAACTACCAGAACTAGCTTTAATGAGTGTCATTTATAGATACATAAATATAAACGGAGAAAGGTTATTACTTATTTTTCTGCCTAAGAGGAGTGGGAAGAATTATATATATATATATATATAAATTATATATTATACTATATATAGTATATATATATATATATATATATATATATATAATATAATATATATATAATAAATATAAAACCATCATTTTGCATCTAGAAATTTCTTATTTGATATATAAATTATTTTATTTCCCTTATATATATATATATATTATATATATATAAATATAATATATATATTAATATATATATATATATATATATATATATATATATAATATATATATATATATAAAATATATAATATAATATATATATATATATATTATATATATATATATATATTATATATATATATCATACATATATATATAATATATAATATACATATATATTAATATAATATATAATATTTATAATATTATATATATATATATATATATATATATATATATTATATATATATATATATATATATATATATATATATATATATATATATCCATATATATATATATATAGTAATATATATATATATATATATATATAAATACATAGCTAAAATATAAGATATATATACTATATATATATATTATAGTAATTATTAAGAGTAAATTAAATGGTCAAAGTTGAATTCAATTTTAAATTAATTTTCGACAGGTTAATGAAGCGTTCTGGGTTTCGCTTCTGCTTAATCCTTAGGTTCAAATAATATTAATATATTTATTATATTTCTATTATTATTATGTAGGATAGTATGATTGCCATAGCTATATGTTTGAAGTTGTGAGTTTGAAGTTAGGACAATGTTTTATATTCTTTATGAATTATAATTATAAAACAGAGGCTTATTAATAATTATTAATATTTCAATGGTTAATTATCATTATTTTTAACTTCCATTTTCATTTATTTAACATTTTAAAAGTGATTATTTATTATTTTATTATTTATAATAAGGAATACCATTACTACAATAAAGCATTATTATCTCTTGTATTGTATTTTGTTTTTCTGTAATTAAAATAGTTATATTGTTTAAATGTTATTTATCATTTTTTGCAATTTTTTTTCATGGTTTTGCATTTTTTAGGAATTAGTATGTAGGTATACGTAATAGATTTATA
>JABUQX010093087.1:0-36610 GCA_015478945.1 Trachelipus rathkii | reverse complement strand
AGTGTTTCGATTTGTTACCACTGACTATCGGGAGAGAGAAAGCTTCAGCAGGAGCGCGATAAGTTACGGCAGCCATCCCGTGAGATTACTAATATAGTCGTATTTTAGGTTTGCAGAAGGCCTTTCGAGCATAAGACACGTACTTCCCCCCAATCTTGTCTCTTGATCTAAGATTGCCACTTTTCCAGCTTGAATCTTTAGGAACTCCAATTAATTTTGATGTATGTGCTGCTCTTTTACTATTTGTTCGCCGGCTTATTAAGAGTTGCTGCATGGAGTATTGCTGATACAATCGCAAGTGCTAACGTAAGGTAAGTAATGACTCCAGACCTCAGTGCTGGCAATGTTAAAGGTCAAAAGAACATTTGTGCTATCATAGTTCTTATCAAGTTTATTCTGAAAATTAACTGATTACTTCTTATTCTGCCATTCAATAAAATGCAGTATCACATTTACAGTTCCTGCTACCTCATACTCGGTGTCCTTAAAGGATTTGAAGTGGAGCTGGCAAGGTTGGAGTGACTTTATGTCCTTGCTCAATGTTAATAGCGGTGTGGGCTTGATTTAAGCTCCAGATTTTTCCTTTTCTCAAGGCTAATAAAAAATATCAAGAATAAAAGGTATTTCAGGTTATATAAATAAATTAAATAACAAGTCTTACAACAGTGTAAAAAAAATTATGTGTTCACGAGGTGAGTAAAAAAAAAAAAAAACCTATTGAGAAACGGTAAGTAATATTTATGGCGGGAGGGTATTGGCGAGGACAGAGTCTCTGAGCTGAACTATATTAAATCTAAACTGCATTAGACACCTTGCGTTTTCAGCGAATCTCTTAAATTACATTTGTTTCCATTGGTTCATTTTGATCCTTATTAATAGTCTTATGGAATACTTTCCATTATAGTCCATTAAGCCTGTCTTCGTTCATTGTGTTACTTAGACATAGTCTTTTACCTCTTCAAGAGATGCTGAAAGATTTTTCAAATGGCTACTATGTTGTCACAGTAGGCCACCGGGCCAGATTAATAGACAGCGTTTTTTTTGATTTGAGGGAAAAAGGGTCGGCTTCTTTAATGACTTCAGAAAGATCCCAGCTCTTCACTTTTGTGTATGCCATTTTTTGTTATTCAGCCACAAAGATATACCATAGTCAGTTTTCGGTATGAATTTTTTGTTGATATCAAGACCAATAAATTCTGAAAAAGCATTTTTACTTTCTCAAGCAAACAACTGAATACGTGGTGATCACCTTCCAAAAAGTAAGAGCAGAATGCAAATGAAAAAAAATGAAAATGCTGGCAACGTAGTTTTCTGAAATCTCAGTCTCTAAAGAAGATGAAGGGAGTCAAGATAAGAACAGGTACAGAACGCTCTAATATTCAACAGAAGTTTCACAGGATAATTTGCCTTTATGTTATTGGGATTTGTACTTTTAGTGGTAACAAGTTCCACTAAGAACTCATGCAATAGTATTTGGCGGATAAGAGCCAGATCAGCAATTATTTGGATCTGCAGTTTTGCAGTTGGTCTCTGACAACTTTCAAATTTCTTTTTATTTGATCAGCAGCACTGCATAAGATCAATATTTTTTTGATGTGAATAATGTTAGACCCACTGATTCAACTGAAAGCAAAATGGCAATTACGGAAGAGGTGAGATAATGAAAATTGGGTCTTGTTGAGGAAAAGTTATAATAGAACAGGCTGTTTTTTTTTTATGATTGCTTACACAATTGAAAAATATATCCTTTTTCCGCCAGTTCTCTGATTGAACTCCATGTGTTCTTTCCCTGCCATTTGTCTTGCGCAGCCGTTCTCGTACCCCTGACCAACGCATAGACTCGGATCCAAACCTTTTTTTTAATAAAAACAAATCAATCGTTTTGCAATGATTTTACCATCCATCCCTTCAAGACCTTCAAACCCCAGAAAATTAATCTCAAAACATATTTTTTCAAGATGTTGCGAAAATCTTAATCCATAGAATACATTTGTTCTGCCTGACAAACCCACAATATTCATCGGCAAATGGAGTAGACACTAAATTTTTTTTTGCATCCGCGACAATCATGTTCTTTTACATAATTATTCTGTTTATGGTGTTTTTTGAATCATCGGAGATGTCCAGACGGCATTCTTCTGTCCTTGAATATATTCTTTCAATTCCACATCACCACTTTCTATTCTAAGTCTTTAATCAGTCTTCAAAAATGCCCTCATGCATACCTATTACCTCTTAAGTGGATAATCATGTTCTTCCGGCAGAAAAATTATGGGCTTCAAAATTTGCTTAATAAAATTTTTTTATTTTCTGCAATGCTTTATGATTTGCTGTCTGCAAGCCCATCCCTCCGGAATTCAACGTGTTACGTCTTCCCGGATTGATTTAGCACGCTTTGGCAGCCACCAAATGCTATCGCACAATACTGAGAGTTCTGCAGGAGAAATAGTGTCAGAAGAAGCTAGCTTATAAAGCACCGCAGATAGTTGACTCAAGCC
Source organism: Trachelipus rathkii (assembly GCA_015478945.1). Taxonomy (NCBI): domain Eukaryota; kingdom Metazoa; phylum Arthropoda; class Malacostraca; order Isopoda; family Trachelipodidae; genus Trachelipus; species Trachelipus rathkii. Next base: position 34,112 of record JABUQX010093087.1, on the reverse strand, counting down.
AAATATTGAAAAACGAAAACACATTAAAACTCTAGAAAAAATGTAAGTTTATAATACGTTATATTAGGTAACTTACTACTACTTATCTATCGGCATTTGCATGTATCTTTTTTCAGTTTTTTTGCTAATAAACCCTTAAAAACATTGGTCTTCGGCAAATATTTAAGGTTCAATTTATTAGTTCACCAAGATTTCAGGGGGGAAGTCGATCCCTGCATTACTCCCATATATATATATATATATATTATATATATATATATCATATTATATAATTAATTAATATATACTATAATATCATATATTATATAATATATATATAATTATTATATATATAGTATATATATATATATATATTAACAGTTTATAATTATAACTATATAGTAAGTATATTGATTTATATACTTATATATATAATATATTATATATATATATATAATATATTATTTAAATATATATAATATAGTATATATTATATATATTATTATATATATCAGGCTTTGCGGGTTCACAGTTACGATTGTCACAGTACAAAGTCTCTAGATTGATTCAAGTACAAGTACACTAAAATTTGTTCAAGTACAAGTACATAGTTCAACTACAAGCACAGTTACTTTATTGAAAAGACTGATGGGCGGCACTACTTTTAAATTTTTAAACTTACCTATTATACTATATATATATACTATATTATATATATATAGTATATATATTATATAATATATATATACTATATATATATTATATATTATAATATATATTTCTTCTTTCTTTATTCTTTATCTACCTTCTATTTTCCCTAAGAATGGAGAGTAAGGTGCGTGACAAGCATCTGAAAAGAAAAGCAGTAGAAGAAGAATTTGACAAAAGTCGAAAAGAAACCAGCCTACCGCCTCCTCAGTACCAATTTAATTCAGTTGAGCAACTCGGTCGCAGTCACTAAATCCACCTAAAGCTTTCATGGGACAGCGACGGACCCTCACGATGGTAGATCGTCAATGTAAGGGTCATCCCCTCTTCCCCAGGTGGGCTACAACCATACCCCTTCACAATCCCCGCCATTCACTCCTTGTTTTACACCTTTCTTCTCACCTCTACCAACTCACATTCCTCGTCCTATCAACATTCGCACTTACTGACTCAATCCCACTTTTTCTTCGCGTTCTCCCAGCCGGTCGTTCCCAACACACTCGCCACTAACATCCGCTAATACCAAGGCGACTGTCATTCATCCTTAATCCATCATGGAACCCAAACCATTTTCAACAATACTTCATTTATTCTCTCAATTACCCTTTTCTTCCACGACCACACACACTCTTAATAACGATTCATTCCTCATTTTAATCAATTCTTCTCACACCTAGCACACCCCTAGATTGTCATCTGAAAACATTGAACTTTAGATCCTATACCTCTTATCCAGACCATAGTCTCACTTACTATAGACAATAACACGGTAACAACAACCATCAAAATGTAAGTACCCTAGCCACCTCCAAGACCTTAGGTCCCTGGTACATTTACCAACGTATTTAATTGCACCAGCACCTTCTGCCATTCACAACTTTCCTACCACACTCTGCATTATCCGTTCCCTTCTCATCCAACTATATCCAAAATATTTAAACTCGACACTTTTTCCAAGCTGCTCACCATCTTAACATAACTTCACACTGAGGAACTGTCCTCACTTCAAAACCCATAACCTTACTCTTCGATTCCACGTGTAACTTTCAACACCCCTCCTTTTACACCACCCCTGCCAAATCTCTTCTCACCATCCTCTCAAAACTCTCTTCAGATTCGCCACACAGAACCAAATCATCCGCTATAATAGCCAGGTAGCCGGCACCCTCCACTCATCTCCATTCGCCATCATTCTAACACTATTTCCTGCCATCCCAACTCGAATTCTTTCATAAACCCCTCCACTATACAAAACAAATTGAATAACCAGGAGACATAACACAACCCTGTTTCACCCCGCTATTAATATTAAACCTCAATCACCATTAACACATTTATTCTTACACACCTTCACTATGTCATACATACTTTTGATCCATTCAGAAGCCATATAACACGAACACCTGCCATAAAGCTTCCCTTATAAAATCTTATCATACGCCTGGTGCAAATCCATTAAAACCTAAATACAATTTATTCTTCTTCTCCCTCATGTTTCAATGATTTGTTTCAATGTAAAAGATTTGATCCAACATCTCTACCCACTCCTAAACGCACCTTGTTCTTGACCAATCAGTCCTTCAGTCACTCCGACGCACTCTTTCGACCAAAATTTTAGTATACATCTTCCCTAGAACACTCAATAAACGTATTCCCCTATTAATGTACTACAGTTCTCCTTTCTCCTCACATCCATTTCATCAGTTTACAAAAGCACCATCCCTATATTATTCTAAAGCAGATTCCCCTTTCTCATTCCTTAACCTTTCGCGCTTCTTTCCAGAAGAGCTTCCTATTCCTTGTATGTCCTCATTCATCCTCCTTTCCAAAAACTGTCATTGCCTCTTGTTTCTCCTTACGTATGCACCTTTTAGTATTTCTTTTTTCCTGCCTGTATATAATTCCAAGCATCTTTCTTTCGGAGACTTCATCATTTGCTTTTAGTACATTCACCACGCTTCTTTTTTACTTTCCACTGCGTCCACACTCTTCATTCCACCATTCACTGTTAACATCTTACTTCCTACTTTAGCACATCCAACAACCGCTTCCTTGCATTACTAACAATTGCTTCCTTCATGTGCCCCCAGATTTTGTTCAGTATCAACTTGTTCACATTCAAACGATTTACTAGGCGAGCGCTCTAACATACTTATCCTTATTATAATTTGTTCACTTAACTTCTCACTCTTAATTTTACCTACTTCCTTTCATATCACCTTCCTCTCCATTCCAACCCCCCTACTTAATTTTTACCAATAGACAACATTAATGATCGAAATCCCATTCCTAAACCCCTCAATTGATTTAACATCCAAACACATACTTCACATCTCCTTCTTCACCACCAACACAATCATAACTTTCACTTCGATACCATCTCTAGCCATACCAACTCTGATATACTTATGGATACTCTTTGTGTTTAAAGAAAGTCTCGCATACACCACATACACTCTCTCTTCACAGAAATCATCACGCTTCCTCCATTCTCATTTCTCGCCGACCCAACAACCATGTCTGTATATACATCCCTTTTTTGATCACTAATCCAACCAATCAGGTCTCCCAACACTATCAATCTGAAGCTCTTGTCTTACTCATCCCATCCAGAACATCATTCAAGTATTACCCAAAAAATCGTACTCTCTTCAACGTATCCCTCAGATGGACCATTACGTCAACAACCACACCATACCTTGACCTTTTCAAACATTAATTCAACCATTAGAATTCTAGAAGACTCAACACACAAAGTCTACCATAGCGTTGTACCACAGGTCACTCATCAAATAAGGGGAGCCCACAGGCGATATATATATATATAATATTATATATTATATATAATATATATATAATAATATATATATATATATATATATATATTATATATATATATTAGTATATATATATATACTATATATTATATATTATATAAAATATAAAATATATATATATATTAGATATATAATATATATATATTATAATATATATATATATATATATATATATATATATATATATAATTATATATATATATATATATATATAATATATATATATATATATATATATAAATCATCATCATCATCATTTGATCATCATCATCATCATCATCATCATCACCCACATTCTCTCCCAAGACTGGGGGTAAGTTGCGTAACATGCACCGGAAACAGAAAATAGAAAAATATGAAGCAAGTTGAAAAGAAAGCCAGCCTTACCGCCCCTTTACACCTTTTTGGGAGAATTCGTTTCGAATTCAGAAAATCCACCCTATGGCATCCGTCAATGTGGGGGCTCATCCCTGGTCCAGGTGGAGCAAAACATTACCCCATCATCAAAACCTCGTCATCACTCCTACTATGCACTTTTCTTCTCTCCTCTGCAAAACTCACATTTCTCTCCTTCAGCCTGTCGATTCGCAGTCACTCCCCCTATTCTGTTTATGTCTCCCAGGCCGATCGAATCAGCACTATACATCCGTTTAACCAAACCAACTATCAACCATCCTTTCCACATGACCAAACCATCTCAACGTACTTTCATTAATTCTCTCATTTACCCTTTTCTTCTCACCACTCAACTCTCTATGATCATTCATCATTTTACTTTCAATTTCTTCTACACTAACACTCCCTCTAAGGTTTGTCCATCTGAACACCGATATGTACTTTAGATCTATCCCTGTTATTCCAGACACATAGTCTCACTTACAATCATTAAACAGATTAACAACACACCCTCATTGTCAAGAGCCCCTGCACACTCAGACTTCAAGCCTTTACACCACCTAATCAATTTAGATTGTACCAGCCAACCTTCCCTGCCATTCACAACTTTTCCACTACACGCTGCCATTATCCGTTCCCTTTCATCCACATATATCCTAAATATTTTAAACTCAGACACATTTTCCAACAGTTCACCATCTAACATGTAACTTGACACCGAGGACTTCCTCACTCACAACCATAACCTTTACTCTTTATCTACGTTTATCTTTCAAACCCCTCTTTTACACACCCTGCCAAATCTCTCAAACTCTCTTCATACTCTATTCAAATAATCCTCATATAATAGGTAGGGAACACTCCACTCTCTTCCATTCTCCATCATTCTAACACCACCCCTTGCCACCCCCTCTAATTCTTTTATAACCCCATCATATACAAATTGAATAACCAAGGAGACATAACACATCCCTGCCTCACTCCGCTATTAATATTAAGCCTATCACTTTCGACTCTTATTTTTTCTTACAGATGCTTCACTATTGTCATACATACTTTTGATTCCATTCTGAAGCTTACCACCAACACCATATATCACTAACACCTGCCATAGCTTCCCTATTAATCCTATCTTACGCCTGTTGCAAATCCATAAAACCTAAATACAATTTATTCTTCTTCTAACTCATTTTCCCAATCATTTGTTTCAATGCAAAGATTTGATCCACACATCCTCTACCACTTCTAAACGCACCTTGTTCTTCACCAATCAGTTCTTCAGTCACTCGACGCACTCTTTCCACCAAAATACCAGCATATATCTTCCCTACAACAATCAATTATTAATTCCCATGTAATACCTACAGTAACCTTGTCCCGCTTACCCTTATATAAGGGTACTATATTGCTCTCCTCCAATCCCTCCTCGGTACTATACCCCCCATAAACGCTTTGTTACACAACTTCCAAATCCAATCAATCACCATCTCCTATATATATATATATATATATATATATATATATATATATATATATATTATATAATATATATATATAATATACTATATATTATATATATAAATATATATATATAATATATATATATATTATTATATATATATATATATATATATATATAATGGACATTACTTTATTTCTAATGGAAATTATTTACGAATACAGTATAAAGAAATAATAATATCAATGCCTAGGAAAATGATAAAAAAAAATAAAATATTGGCAAGTTAAATGTGATAAAAGTAATTGCAAGTACGTTGCAAATTTTCAAGTACAAAAGGTGCAAGTACAAGTACACTGGGTTTTAGAAACTGCAAGTACAAGTACTCCAAAAATGTACTTAAGACAAGTACTCCAAAAATGTACTTAGACAAGTAATTGTCATTCAAGCCTGCATATATATATAATATATATATATATATATATATATATATATAATATAATATATATATATATATAAGTATATATATATATTATTACTATATATTATATATATTAGTATATATATATAATTATATTATATAATATATCATCATCTTCCCCAGGTTCCCAAAAGTGGAGTAGAGGTGCGCCAGCATACACCGTAAAAAGTATAGTAGAAGAACATAACGCTAAGTCGACCACCTTCATTACCGTCCCCCCATATCTTAATGAAAACAGGTCACAGGGCAGAAAAAATTTACCCCCCCTAGGGATTCCCGAAACTTCAACGGCCTCCCCCCCCCTGTGGTATCTCGTCAACATAGGTTCCATAGTCCTTGACCAGGCAGTCAACAACTACCGTCCCTCATAAAAAACCGCCATTTCATATTAATCTTGTAACCACCATGAACATGAAAGGATTTGCAGTTCAGGGGAGTCTGGATGAAGGTCAACGAAAAGTAGGTCAACGTTGCACCAATGCTCAAACCTAATGAAGGTCAATGATAAGATAGCCCTACTTCAAACTTCCTTCAAAAACACTATTATTCAAGCAACACCTTAAGAGTTGGCATCTCGACATATTCATTACGCTCCAATCCTCAGTAATACATTTCCTTTTTTCTGTTTTCCTATCGAAGATGTGACAGAGTTACAGACAAGATCAGAGATTACTTTGTTATTAATGGCATTATTAAAATTTATTGTATTTTAGTTATTAAGTATTTTGCAACGGGCGTATGAAAGGATTAATAGGGAAGCTTTTGGCAGTTGTTAGCGATATATGGTTGTTGGTGGTAGGCTTCTGAATGGAATCAATTATGTAATGACGATTAGTGAAGCGTGTGTAAGGAAAAAATGAAGCTGAAAGTGATTGGTTTAATATTAATAATGAATGGCTTATTGTTTTTATATCTCATTTGCGTTAGGTCCAATTGTATATGGATTGGGTATGAAAGAATTAGAGAAGGTGTTAGAATGATGGAGAAGGAAGGAGAGTGGAGGGTGCCTACTTATTATATGCGGTACATTTGGTTTTGTGTGGCAAATCTGAAAGAGAGTTTGGGAGAATTGGTAGAAGGGATTTGGCAGGATATGTAGAAGGAGAGGTTTGAAAGCTAAATGTAGATAAAGTAGTAAGAGTTATGGTGTGAGTGACAAGGGGAGGAGTCTACGATGTTAAGTTATTGTTAGATTATGAGCAACTGGAACAAGTGTCTGAGTTTAAATATTTAGGATGGATATATGTTAGATGAAAAGGGAACGGACGATGCAGAGTGTAGTAAGGGATGAAAAGGGAACGGACGATGCAGAGTGTAGTAAGATAGTTGTAAAAGTCAGGAACTGACGGTGCAATTATACTTGGTGGATGTATGGGACTTAAAGCTTGGGGTGCATGTTACCTATGATTAATGTATAGTAGTGAACAATATGGGGCCTGGAATAAGAGGTACAGATCTAAGTACAATGTGTTAAGATGCGACAATCTTAGGGCGTATTAGGTGTGAGAACAATTGTTGATAAATGAGGAATGAACGGTATTGGGAGTTGTGGGGTGTAAAGAAGGGCGTAAATGAGAGAATAAAAAGGAGTACATTGAGAGGGTTTGGGTCATATGAAGGATGAATGATAGTGGCTTGGCTAGGAAGATGTATAGCGGTGAATGTGCTGGGAATCGGCCGGTTGGGAGACCGTAAGAAATAAACAGAAAGACACAGAAAAGGTATGCCTGAAGGCGAGAGACAAAATTTGCATATCCCGAAGAGACAAAAGAAAGGTGACATAATAGGAGTGAACAGCGTTAGGTTTTGTGATTGGGTAGGTTGTGGCCATGGGCATGGCCAAGGGGTGAACTCCAATTGACGATGATACCACAGTGAGGGTCGTCGCAGTCTCGTGAAACCCTTAGGGTAGATAATTTTCCCCAATCTGGGGATTGGAGGTGGATGATATTTCTTTCTTTCTTTCATTTTTTTTTCCTTTCACTTCTTTATTTCTCTCTCTATTTCTTTCTTTATTTATTTTTTCATTTATTTATTTTTCTTTATTTCTTTCTATATTTATCTATTTCTTTATTAATTTCTTTATTTATTTTTATTTATTTCATTCTTCTTTTCTTATATTTTATATTTATTTACTTACTCTTTATTATTTTTAAAACTGAATTCTTTCATCAATTTTTGTTTCTAAAAGAAATTTTCGTATTTCTTTTAGAAGTGTCAGAAAACAGAGCGAAAATGTGAAGAGATAAATTTCATTAGACAAGACAAGACAAGACAAGAAGCAAGACAAGACAAGACAAGACAAGACAAGACAAGACAAGACAAGACAAGACTAGAAGGAGATAACTGTAATGATGAAGGGAAGGAAAGATCAAATTTATCACAATGGAAGGAACAAATTTCATCAATTCAAAAAAAACATTTAAAAAAAATAAAATTGAATTTCAGTAAAAATCTAAAGACAACTAAGTTGGGCAAAATACCTTTAATTCCTTGTCACTCAACTTGTTGATCCGCACCAACGGAAATTTTGACGTCAAAAGTTTGGCCAAAAATTCTTCTTCATCTGAATCGAAGCGTATTTTTGGATCTTTTTCTTTGGTTTTCTTCAACAATGAAGATATATTTTTCAGAGTCATAAATTTCTACGAAAGAGATTTGCTTAATAATAATAATAATAATAATAATAATAATATTATTATTTTTTTTCGTTATATTCTCTTTACTTCCCAGTAGATATGGGGAAGGTGCGTAATATTCAAGGAAATTGGATAGTTAAGTAGAAGAGCATGACGTAAGTCAAAAGGAAAGCCCCCATCCTAAGTTCCCTTAATATCCTAAGTGATAGCTCATCTCAGTCAAAAAATCAACCCTAGTGCTTCACAGGACAGCGACGGACCATCGCACCATTCTTATGCACCTTTCCTCTCGCTCTGAAAAACTTACATTCCTTTCGTTAAGAAATTCTTTTGCTGACTCAATCCACCTTCTCTTCAGTCTCCCAGTCGGTAGATTCCCATCACTATAAATCCACTAAACCAACTGACCATCATTCATCCTCCTCATATGACCAAACCATCTTAACACACACTCCTCGTTTATTCTCTCATTTACATCTTTCTTCACACCACACAACTCCCTTACACGTTCATTCCTCATTTTATCAATTCTTCTCACACCTAACACGTACCAAAAATTATTAATCTGAACATATTGTGCCTTAGATCCATATTTCTTTATACCACACCATAGTTTCAACAACTGTACATTAACACCCAGTAACCAACCTAAGCTCATACAAAAAACCCTAGCGCACTCAAGACTAGTCCCTTTTCATCCATCAAGGAATTAATGCAACCACCACCTTTCCTACCATTCACAGCATCATGCGATCCCTTTCACCAACATGTGAGACTTCATTCAAATGGTTCACAATCTTAAAAAAAACTTTCAACCGGCGGAACTCTCCTTAACTCAAATATCATCACCTTTACTCATATCTACATTTACTTTCAAAAAATTCCTTTTTACACATGCTGCCAAATGCCTTTCCCAATCCTCTTCAAACCTCTTCAAAATTCACCAGACAAAACTAAACCATTCGCGTACAATAAGCAGGACACCCTCCACTCAACATTCATTCTAAAACGTTCCACTGCCAACTTTACCTTTAATTCTTCCATAACCCATTCCTAATTACAAATTAAAATAACCAAGGAGACATAACACATCCCTGTCTCACTCCACCATTCATTTCACTTCCCAATCCATTTATTCTTTCTTACACACACGCTTCACTATAGACATACATAGTTTTGATTACATTCAGAAGCCTGACACAAACATCATACATAACTAACATTTGCCACAGAGCTTTACAGTTAGTCCAGAAATACACCTGCCGCAAGTCCAATAAACCCTAAATACAATTTATTCTTCTTCACTCTCAATTTTCTCAAATTTATTTGTTTCAATGTAAAGATTTGACCGTTACATATCCTCTACTACTCTAAAATGCACCTATTGTCTTCATCAATCAGTGTCCTCAGTCACTTGCCCCTCTATTTCAACTCAAAAACCAGATACAGCTTGCCTACAAACTCAATAAGCTAATTCCCCTATAGTCCCTACAGTTCCATTTATCTCCCTTACCCTTATATATGGGTGCTATTATATAGCACTGTTCTCCTTCAATTCTCCGGAACTATACCCTCCATTAACTTTTTACACAACTTGCCAATATCCAGCAATCACAATCTCGCCTCCATTTATTGTATCATTTCACTGTAATTCTATCTATTACTTGAGGATTTACCGAATTTTTTTTCAACTTCCTAACTCTACCTATTACCTCCTCCCAAAAATACCTATTTCTTCTTACACCATCAAACCCAAACACTTTCACTATGACCTCTTCATTACTTCCAATGTTATGCAGATTTTCAAAGTGTTCCCTCCACACTCTCCTTACATCCATTTCATTAGTCACAAAAGTACCATCCTCTATTCATTATTCTATGAAGATTTCCCCGTAATCTTATTATTAACTTTTCGTACTTCCTTCCAGAAGAGCTTCCTATTCCCTTGTAACTCTTTTTTCATCCTCCTTCCAAACTGTTCATTTAACTCTTTTTTCATCCTCCTTCCAAACTGTTCATTTAACTCTTTTTTCATCCTCCTTCCAAACTGTTCATTTAACTCTTTTTTTCTCTTATCCCTCCTTCCAAACTTTTTTTTTATACTTTTTTTTGGCCTTTAGTCCATTCAACCACGCATCTTTTTAGTAACCGTCTTGCATCACTTCTTCATTCCACCACTCACTATTGACATTCTTAATTCCTACTTTAGCACATCCACATACTTCTTTTGCATTCCTAACAAAGGCTTCCTTTATTTAGTCCAGATTTGTTCAGTTTCATCAAATTCACATTCAATTGATTTATTTGCGGGTGTTCTCACACAATTAATTCTTAATTAATTAATTCTTCCTACTTCCTTCCTTATCTCTTTCCTCTCCATTCATGTCCCCACTGACTTAATCTTATGTAAAGTAGTGGTAGTAGTAGTGGTGGTGGTGGTTGTGGGGTTTAATAATATGGAAATGATTCCAACTTGTAGATTAAAAGGCAATAAAACTAACAATATATACCTGACCTTTTCACAACTTACTCAAATTGAACTAGCTCAGAACCTCCCAGTATCATCGAAGATTTTGAAGGAATTTACGACATTTCCATGATGTGAGCTCGCTCTCCTTCCTAAAATTGAACCACAATGAATTCTTCTTCACCTCCACATTCTTCTAATCTCAGATGTTCGTCACTCATTATAGCAACTTCTTCTGCCTCATTTGTTAACTGTATTCTTCGTAAGGGCAATGTTTTGTCTTCCACCTTGCTCAGGAAAGTCCTGAAAACCAATACAAAAAGGATTTAAGTAAGCTAAATTGTGCTGAAGACCCATTTGATAATAATAATACATTATATAATATCCAATAATAATAGAAATAATCAATAATAATAATTATAATAATGAATAATGACTAATAAAGTACTTTCCTGATGCTGAGGCGGGGGGGGCATTCTTTTCGACTCGCATCATGTTCTTCTACTACTTTTCGGTGTGTCCTACGCATCTCACCCCCAATCTGGGGAAAGATAATCAATAATATCAATAATTAATTATAATAATAATAATAATAATAATAATAAAATAATAATAATAATAATAATTATAATAAATAATAATAATTAATTATATATATTATTATAAATACAACGATACTTACTATATATATATTATATATATATAAAGTTATATACTTATATATATATATCAATACATATATATATACAATATTATATATATACTATAGTATATATATATTATACTTCCTGCCCCTGGTCCACCTTAATTGGAGGGCCACACTGCTTCCAGGAGCCGGCAACCGCTCTTGGGTTCCACAGGTCGAGGAGAGAAGATATAGAGAAATCGGCGCGGGGGGTCGAGAGCAGAGCACCTCAGAAGGAGGTGCTCTATTGTGTCCTGGAATGTGACACCTGGTGCAAGTGGGGAGGTGACATTGTCTAGTTTGAAATCTATTTCATATTGCAATGGTTTTTGGGTGTTTGGCCTGATCTGCCTACTGGGCGAGGTCCAATTGGCTCTTCTGTACAGCGTTCTTCTCTAGGTGGAAAGTTTTGGGGAGGGGGTGTTTAAATAAATTGTTATTGGCGGGTTTTAAGTTAAGTGTTTGTTAAGCATGGGTATGGATTATGTGTAGTCCAATGACCCTGATTGGTGGGGTGTGGGAGGAATTATATTGTAAGTGTTTGTAATTAGAATTGAGATGTGAAGAAGGGGCGGATTTTAGTGCTTTGTACAAGGGGGATTTGTGAGAGAATTTGGTTGACAATGGTGGGTTGGGTTTACGGGTTTTTCTGATAGAATTGAGTTCCCCACCATCTCCAGATGTGTGGAAATGGGAGGATGGTGGTTTCATCGTTGTAAATTTTGGTTGGGGTGGTTTTAGTGCAACCTATGATAATTCTGAGGGCTGTATTATGAGAGATTTGTATTTTATTTGTGGTTTTTTGAGGAAGTGCTGGGAACATGCCTGGAGAGACATAGTTTAAAATTGTTCTAAGAGTTCCTGTTTAAGTATAGTAGACAGTGTGTGTTTTCCTCGTGAGCTGAAGTTGTGTTTGCGAAATCGTTTGGAGGGTGTTAGTTTTCGTTGGGTTGAGGAAGTGATTGGTCGATGTGGGGGGGAAAACGTCATGTGGTTGTCGTAGGTATAAGTCCTAGTATTTTTGGGTTGTTTAAAAGAAGGGGTTGCTGTTTCAGTGTGATTTGGGATGGAGGGAGGATTGATCACGGTCAGTGGTTAAAAAAGTATGGAGGACTTAAAGAGGGGAGGGGGTCATTCTGTTAGAGATTAACCAATTTTCTAATAATGTAGATATTCTTGGGTATGTTGTGTGGGCTCTATGTTTACGTCTGGGTGTGGGGAAATAAGGCTGATGTGTTGCATAAGTGATAGTTTAGTGGTAAGTGGTAAGATCGGGCGTGGGCAGATCAGCACGCGGCCTTTCAAAACACCGCTGTCCACGACTTGCCCTGCAAACTACATGTTGAAAAGGTGAATAAAAATGGAGAGAGAAAGGCTCCCTGTGGGACGCCGTTTTGTAATTTGATAGAATGGGAGAGTTTGTTTTTGTATAAGACTTTTGCGAAACGGTTGGTGAGAAATTGGAAAGCCATTTTTTTGTCATTATATTTTAGAGGGAAGTGGAGGATTTTTTAATAAGCATGTGTTGATGTGGGGACGTGTCGAATGCTTTGTTTGTCATTGCTGTGAGTCATAGATCTTGGAAGGTGATTGTTGAAGCCATATGTATGTTGTTGTGTGAGGAAGATGAGGGCTTGTGGTTGTGGAATGTATGGCTTTTAAATCCGCTGTTGGAAGTCTGGATTGTGAAATTTTATTTAATATTAGTTTCTCTAGCAATTCAGAATTTCAAAACAAATTCATATATATATATATATATATATTATAATATATATTATATATATATTTATATATATATAGTATATATATATATATATAATATATAATATATATATATATATATATATATATATTATATATATATATATATATATACTTATATAATATATATATAATATATATCAATAGATATAATATATAATGTACTATATATATGTATATAATAAATTACAGTTTAATATTTATTTATATAAATATATATATATATATATATATATATATTTATAAAAATTTTAGGAAGGGTGCCCTTTCTGATTTTACTATGTATATATGTGTATATACGTATATGTTTTTTTTTTTTTTTTTTTTCAAAATCTCCCAAATTTTATCCGGGTTTTACCATAAAAATCCAGACCTGGTGGGTTGGTGGGGGAGGTATCCAGTGCAAGCCTTCCTAGTTTCTAGGTAACAACTACCTAACTATTGGTAGCTAACTTACTAACTTTCCAGAACCTCAGATTATGATGGGACCAATAATATTAGTTTTAATAATAAAAATTTAAAATATATTACTTAATTTCTTACTTAAGATATAGTCCTGTTATGTAATATCATTACTCATCAATAACCTGTAACAATAGCAATACAATTTACCTTTACAATTTCACCCCCTAAGCAATGACATTTATTCAGCAGGGGGAATTGGACAATGTCTTTACCAAAATTTATGATAAAACTTTGTAAATTTATATACCTATATATTATTTATTTTCAAAATACTGAAATGATATTACAAAAACAAATTCAATTATTGGTACTTTATTTTTTCCTCAAAAAATAGAAATTTTAAAAAAGCCCTCCCCCCAATAAAATAACAAAAAATCCACGGGCTTTTTTTTTCTGGTCCAAGCCCTGCTCGAATCATTTCTTTAGTCACAAAAGTACCATCTCTATTTAATATTCCCGAAGATTCTTCATAATCTCATTATTAATCTTTCACACTTCCTTCCAGTAGGAGCTTCCTATTACCTTGTAACCCCATTCATTCCTCCTTCCAAACTGTTCATTTAATCTTTTTTTCCTCCTATGTATGCAACTTGTCTTCCTTTTCCTCTTTATATATATTCCATACACCTATCTTTAAAGACCTCATCATTGGCTTTTAGCACATTCAACCACGCCTCTTTGTTTACTTGTAACTCATTGCATTCACTTCTTCATTCACCACTCACTACTGAAAATTCTTATTCCCACTTTAACACATCCACATACTTCTTTTGCCTATTACTAACAAAGGCTCCTTTATTTCATTGTCCGATTTGTTCAGATTCATCCAACATTCACATTCAAATTGATTATTGCAAGAGGTTATCACATAATTTTCACTTATTAACCTTGTTCACGGTAAACTTATATACTTAATTCTTCCTACTTCCGTTCCTTATCTCTTTCCTCTTCCTCCATGCTCCCACTATCCTTAAGCTTAGGCTATCTCATAATAATATAATATATAATTAATCCAAACAAACTACATAAATAATCAATTCAATACTAAACATAAAATAACTATATAGCTCGTAATGATTCACAACCCTCTTAACTCTTATTTCAACTTTAGATTAATAGCGCAATAACAACAATATAACTTACCTCTCCACACTTATCAATCGATTGCTTCAGATCCAGCATCGGATTTTGAGATTTTATGACATCACCAATGAGTGTCTCTTCTTTGAACACGGATTCCTTTTCCAATTCTCTAAACTCAGATTTTATAACAACTTCTTCTACCTCATTTTTAATGTATTCTGGTAAAGGAAAGTTTTCTTCCTTGTCAATAAAATTTTAGAGTTAATCACTTTCATCTACCCTACATTTTTAAAAACAAGCACTAATAGATAATAATAATAATAATAATAATAATAATAATAATAATAATTAGTAATAATAATAATAATAAAATAACTAAAAATATAATAATAATAATAATAATACGATAATTAACAGCGCGGAAGTTTAATGGGGCATTTCTTTTTGACTACGTCATGCTCTTCTATCTACTTTGGTTCCTCGGTGTAATGCCTACAACACTGCTCACCCGCCCCCCCAATCTGAGGTGAAAGGAGGTAGATAATGAATAACTAGTAATAAGACTATACGACGGATACCTATCAGTATATATATATAGTAATAGCTTATATATCATCTTATACCTTAGTAATTATATATACCTATATATATATATATATATTAGTATATATATATTATATATATATATATACATATATTATATATTTTATACCATTCACCTTTGATTGTTTCTTGTAAGAAATTGTAAGGTTTGAATCCAATGCTTCCTCCTTTATTTCAATTTCAGTTTTTTCTTCTTTAATATCATTTTTTTTATAAAAATTATACTTCAAATAATTAATAATCTATAAAAAAAAGTAATAGTATTTTTCTAAACTGACAAATTTCTTTCAAACTAATTTAGACAAAATCTAATCAAAAGTTTTTTTTTTTTTTATTAGTTAAATGACCGGGTGTGCATTCACTCCATGGCTGCAACCATCCCCAAGAAGTGGTCCTAACTTGCCTCTGTATGTCACCCCAAACCTCCCAATTTGCAATGTACCATAAGCTTTTAGAAGTTCTTGTCATTTTGGCAAATAATTTCCACCCATCTGTTCATCTCTAATGATGTAATATATTGACTCCCTCAAAAGACAGCAACATTACCAGGCATACATTTAGTGGAAATGTAATCATTTGGAATAAAACTTTGGAATAGCTTTAAATCATTTTCTAGGCCTCAGCTGGTCACTACAATGTGCTGTATGATGGAAATTCACACCAGGCTTATTCCTTCTCCATTCTAGAGTATTTAACAGAATATTTAACGCTCATAATTAATCGTCCTTAGAACACTGGAAACATGTTTTTTATATTACATTAACTCATTAACAAGAAAAACAATTCTAATAATTCATGAAAATTTAACATAATATTATTATTAATTTATTAAAATCAGGTTATAAATTCATGTAATGAGACCTTTACATAATGATCGAGAGAACCTACACATGAGAACTTCAGTTCTACTATGCATCAAGTACGGTAACAATATTCCATACCAAATATGTGCATATATCATATTCAAAACTTACCTGATAATGCACTGAAAGAAGTAAACTTCCCAGCACTCACAGTTGGAAGGGTACAGGCACTCTTCTGGCCTCCACAGACAACATGTTGTATGTGGCCGTTTCACATAAAAAAGGTAAGAAAAGGCATTATTTTTCCATATTTGAATTCTATGAATGATATTGATATCAATATACAGTGAAAGTAAACTATTTCTGTATTTTCCCTACAATGTCATAGTACAACCAAATTCATGAAGATGTAGTCATGTTCGTCAATGTAAGGCCTCATTATATTGAATTTTTAAATAGATTTTCAAAAAATTAATGTAGTTTATTTAATTGCTGTTTCCAGCCCTATTTAGGTGAATTATGAGTTCAACAGATTATGACGAAATCTAGATTTTTTTTCAGATAATCGTTCTTATATACTTACTATATATAAATACCTATATATATAATATAAGTAATTATAGACTATATATATATATACTACTATATACTGATATATCACACTATACTACTATATTATATTTATTTGATAGTATATACTATCAAAAGCTAATCTTAATCCACTAAATTATATATATCCTTTTGTCCACACCAAAATATTATGCAAAGTTTTTGCCTTCTCAATAATATAAGTAATCAATTCAATCTTACCAAAGAAGCTTTTTGTTTAAATTTGTTTTAGGATTATTATGTTTAGGATAGTGATTAAGGGAACTCAGAGGCAGAAAGGGCTTCCCCCCTCCATTTTTATTAAAAATCACAGGATATATATTTCTTAAAAAATAATAATGAAGAATAAAAAAAAAAAATAACTGAAGAAGGACGTTTTTAGGAAAAAAGTTACAGCCTCTTAAAGTTTGGCGAACAACTCCCATTAGACTGTACATTTTTTCATTCCTCCAAGTTAGGTCTCATTTGAAGCCTCTAGTTCAGGTTATATGTATTTGTTAAGGGAGACACAGGAAGTAAACTTACTTACTTCGATTTACATTGATTTAGTTTTTCAGTTGCAGCCACCTTCGTTAGGGCAATTTTGCAACTGTTCACAGACCTTCTTGGAAAAGGACAAGTCACAAAAAGATCCACAATATCTTCAGCTTCTAAGGCAGGCTAATTGAGATTCAACTTCATAATCAAATCAGATTTCCAAAAATCTTTTTAAAATCTTTATTTAGGAGTATTTTGCCAGAAAAAGAAATTAAAATAAATCAAATGAGAAGAAAGAGTATCACAGTTATTTAACAAAGTTTCTGATGACCGAAAAGCTGGACCACTCAATGAAAAGATTGTTTGTAAAAGTAAGCTCTCACATTACAGTGCAAACAAATTAGAATGGAGTATACTTTTCAAATAAAATGTGCAGAGTCCAACTTTGTAGTGCCCTCCTCAATCTAGACAAAAACTACTTGATTTCTTCCTTCCAATGTTTTAATATTATGGACCAATCTTGAACAAAGGCCTTGACTTTAGTGAGGAACTGCCTTCTTCTATTCCACAGGGACTGCCACAAAGATAAACATGATTTGCATACCAATAATTCCAGACACAGAATATCCAATGTTAATCTTCCTTCCAATCAAACCTGCTTCCTTTGCAGCTTCATCTATCATGTCATGTCTGATCTATACCCACATGGCTTTGGAATCAGATAACTATGGATGCTACACCATCCTCAAATCCCAGAAGAGTGCGTGTACTTCAGGCTGTACCAAAAAGTGTGGAACTGAATATTGTCCCTTCGTAGCATTTACAGATGAAAGAGAATCTGTCAAACTATCTGCTAATTTATGTGAGCTACATCTTTTAAATGTTTTAGAACTCTATAAATGCATATAATTCAGCAAGTTAAAAATGGAACAATACATTCAGGGAAGATAGTACTTTATGCTATCAGTATCAACATAAAAGCACAGCCACGGTTTGAGAGATCACATTTTGTAATCCATCAGTAGTAGCTAACATGATAATCCTCCTGATATAACTAGTTTAATATTGGAAAATAAACTGTGATACAGCCTCACTGGCGTAATATTCTTTGGATGGTTCAAAAAACAAGTATCAAAAGAAATACATTTGAAAAATCGTTCTTGAACAAGGCACAAACACTGCTAAGTCCTTGACATTCAAATGAAATTCCTCCAACAATTCCTGAAATCTACCAAAAACAGGCAAAGGATAAGGGCGCAATCTATAAAACTGAAAAGTAAAATAATCTAGAAATGCCTGCCGGATAGGATGTTTAACCTTTGTCACTCTAGAAATGATATACTGTAGACCCAGTAATTTCCTTCTGATGGGCAATGGCATAACGTTTGCCTCCACCTCCAAATCTTGCACCATAGTACACCTTAAAGCTCCAATTGCATATCTTAGAAGAGCTCTATACTGAATTCTATCAAGATACAATAAATGAGTCTCAGCAGCAGTACCATATATATATAACAGCCATAATCCAGTCTCGCCCTTATTAAACCAAAATACAATTGTAAAGAATACTTCTATTAGCTCCCCATTTGACATTGCTAAGATACTGCATAATACTCAGTGCTTGAGTACACATTTGTTTAACATGTGCAGTATGTAATTTCCATGTTAAATGGCTATCAAAAATCAAACCAAGATACCTTATGTGGTGGACAAAATTAATAGGTTGATTTTGGAGGAAAAGGGTATCACACTGAGGATCTGGTCACCTTGTAAAAATCATACTCTATGTTTTTGAAACAGAGAAATTCAATCCCCAACTATCAGACCATTCTGAAATAGACTCCAAAGCCTCCTGCATCACACTCAAAGCCTCAATTGGATCACAATGAGAATACCATAAAGTACAATCATCAACATAAAGAGAAAATTTTACACCAAAAGGACAATTGTCACAAAGATCATTTATCATGATGTTGAAAAGTGTAGGGCTCAAAATGCTGGGCTCCACACTGAACCTCAATTGTCACAAAGATCGTTTATCATGATATTAAAAAGTGTAGGGCTCAAAATGTAGAGCTCCACACTGAACCTCAAACATTTCAGCCCATTTTATAAAGCTTCATCAAAAGTCCATGTATCCACACTGTATCATAAGCTTTTTCTATAATATCTAAGAACACAGCTATCAAATACTCTGATCAAAGAAAGGTTTCCCTAATATGACCTTCCAAAAGACAAACATGATCTATTGTGGAGCAACCCTTTCTAAATCCATACTGATTAGGTGTTAAATTTTTTTTATCTTGTATATATTGTTCAAGTCTATTCAAAATCATTCTCTCCAACAACTTACACAGACAACTAGTTTGGGCAATAATTATATATGAGTCAACTATTCCTGAGTTTCCCCATTTTAAGTATGGGGACCAGTAGAGATAAATGCCAGTCATCTAGAAAGAGATCATGTAGCCAAATATAATTAAAGAGATGCAACAACCGAACATTGCTCTGAAGTGATAAATGCTGAAGAAAAGGGTACATAACAATTTAAACCAGGAGAGGTATTTTTGCAAAAAGCAGCCAATGCCATATTCAATTTGGAAAGTGTGAAAGGTCCATTATATCAATGCTCAGATTGCCCCCCAAAATCAATATTGGAAAACAGCCTCAAACATAGTATAAACAAAAGGTTTCTTGTAACTATTTACCTTAGCAAACTGATATGCAAACTCATTGGCAATCTCCAGAGAATCAGAAACAACACAATTAGAAAGTTGATCCCTCAAAACTATTAAGGAGTAGGTATTTACTGAAGATTTTAAATTTTTAACCTTGTTCCATATCTTTTCCAATTGTGTAGAACGATTAAAGGTTGATGTGTAAGTTCTTGTAAAATTCCTTTTAACTTCTTTAAAAGTATGCCGAACAATAGCCTTCGCTCGTCTATAGACGATTTTTTCTGTGTTATATGCTACTTAAGTAAATGCTTACTCATAACCTAAACTGGATGGCTCATGAGCACGAGCCCATAAACTTTTTCGACATAGTTGCTTATTTCATCTTGAAAAATTCTCAATATCTTACCAATGGTTGTCCCGCTGTTTCTTTTTCTCTTATTACATTCTTTGCGCATTATTCCGATTGCCAATATGTCCTTTTCATTTTGCTTATATTTAAACTTTCTTCTTTCAAACGTCATGATTGAGAAAGTTTTCGGTCATTTATGGCCTCTTAGAGGTCATTTCATTTTTTTTTTTTATTATTTTTATAAAGTGCTCTCTAACGAAATGTTGTAAAAATCTATACTTTAAGCCCTTGCTGCGCTGACTAGTACCTATGATAATGTTTTTGTTAATTATAACTCACAGTAATCTGTCTACTTAAAACCAAACTCATCATAGAACCGTTACTGATTTTTCAAGGTGTAAATTATATTATAACATTGTGGCCAACGTTGGCTGTTTCTAGGAATAGGAGTCAAAAAAGCAAGAATTGATTTTTAAACAAAATCATGGCGATTGTCTAGAATATAACTTACTATAATAATATCCTATTTTATTAGTGTAAGTAATAATCTAATATAATAAAAATAAAAAGATTTAAAAATTTGCACTAATTGGGGTTTTTAGTAAAAACTGAACCTAAGGGAATATAGCTACTAACTTATGCATAAATCTTAACTCTAAATTTGCCTGTAGCCTTTATTATTTTACTCTTAATCATGGTTTATTGTAGGAGTAAAAATGAAATAAAGTATATTAAATATACATCTATGATATATATATTATGTATATATTATTATAGTATACTTATAAGTATTACTAGCTAAGTTATAATAGTATAACGTATAGATTCTGAGTTATTATATACTGTATCTATGTCTATATATATCGTGTCGATATAAATATATCGGGTATATATATATATAGTATATATTATATATACTATATATTATTATATTATATATATATATATATATATATATAGTATACTTATGAATACCCTTGTATTTAAGGTATAGTGTAGTATATAATATATATAGTACTAATATATATATAATATTATATATATATATATATTATATATTATATATATTTATTATATATATTATATATATATATATATAATTATTATATATATTAAAATTCTGAAAATCTTATCGCCTTATTATCTACATTCCTACCCCAGATTATGGGTAAGGTGCACAGCTAATTTTTCTTAAAAAATATTTTTGGGATTTTTTATCAAGTTAATTCTAACACGATCAAAAGACCTGTCTGTGATTTTCACAATTTTTTCCAGAATATACTGCAAATGCATATGCATTAAAATAATAAACATAAAAAATAAAGCATCGTAAAAGCGCATAGACATTCGATCAGTTTAGCCAACTGTTTACAATTTTTTACCTTTTTCATCCCCAAATTTAGCGTTTCGTTTTTGCATTTTATCTTAACGCTCGATAAGATAAAATCTTATGCATTTTAAGAAACGGTTTCGTGCCAAATCGACTGCGAATGAATTTTTATTCTTATAAACTTTGTTTACAAACATTACAAAAATCAGCTGTTTGGCAGAAGTAGAAACACTATGATGGGACTTTCAACAGGATTTGGAGGGTATTATTATAAAAATGAAGATAATGATTAAAAATAAAAATATTTTTGATACCCATAGAACTAATAAAATAAGGAGGAGAGATTATTGCCTTTCTTCCTTCTCTTAAGGTAATTTTCAGTGTTTGTAATATATTATATTATATATACTGGGCGTAGGCAGGGGGGGTGGCAGGGGGGGGCCTTGCCCCCTAATCTTGGCGAAAAAAAAATGAACCTTATATGTTTGCCAAGAGCGTTTTTAAGGGTTTTATTAGTAGAAAAACTGAAAAAGATATATCAATCGATAGATAATGTAGTAGTAATTACTAATTACTGACGTATTATAAACATACATTTTTTTCTATAGTTTAATGTTTTCCGTTTTCACATTGGCTTGATGTCAACTAGCGTTGTGCCCTTTTTATACAGCTAGCTTCTTCTGACAGTAATTCTCCGCGCTTAGAACTCTCAGTATGTCGATAGCAATTGGCGGCCGCCAAAGCTGCTATATATATATATATATAGGCGTCGGCGGGGTGACCAGGCCCGCCTCTTTAGGAGGGGTGATTCGGTCCACACTCTATAAATAAAAAATAAAAAAAAAAAAAAAAATTTTTCGCGGTCATTTTATAGCTACGCGGTAGTACTACAAGTTTTATTTATTTTATCATATTTAATTTAGAGAGTTTTTATATTTTAAAAAACATGTTACATAATGATTACTAAACATTTCCTTGCAATAGAACTTTCCTTTTGAAAAAATGTGTTTTTTTTAAACTTCGTTTTAAAATGAAAAATTGTTAATGGAGTTTAATTATTTTTTCAGTGGATACACTCGAGTATGTTAGCTTTAAACTGGCAAAGTAAATTTTTGATCCAAACAGTATTAGTGGCAAAATCACGGGGCCTAACTTGGTCCGATCACCCCGCGCTAAAAAGAATGATGGAGGGGGTGGTGGCTCGGACCAACCTTGTTTTTCGTATTTTACGTATTATTATTGACATTTTTATTACGTATAATTAATTAAATGTAATTAAAAGTTACTTATATTAAGTGAAAATGTTTTAAAAAAATGAAATTTTATAAAAAACCGAGTTCAAAAAAGTGTCAAATTTTTGGGCGGGAGGAGGGGTGAATCGGACCACCTTATTTATATTCGTATTTTATTTATCCTTATTAATAATTTTTTATTACTTATTACGACTTTTAATATGATAAATATTTATTATATTAAGTATAAAATTAAACGAAATATTGAAAAATTACGTAAAAGACGAATTTAAACAGATGGTCGAGTCACCTCATATGGTGGTGCGCTTCACTCCCTCCACGGTCGGGCTCTGACTCGGGGCGCTTTTTCAAACTTTAATAAAACTTTTATTATTAGACTTACATTATCATTTTTTTGTGTGCTTATTGCGCCGACATATAGGCCGTGGATTTACAAAAAAAATTTTCCAAAAGTGCATAGGGGAGAGTCGCGAGACCGAAGTTATACCTAAAGTGGTCCGCTTCACCCGCGCCCGACGCTATATATATAATATAGTATTAGATATATATATATGTACTATATATATATAGATATATTCATTCAATATATATAGTATTATATATATATATAATTAGTTACTTTATACTCCCTCCAACTTTTGGCCCGCCCCCTAAAGAAACTCTCGGGCCTAACGACCCAATATATATACTATCATATACTATAATCATACTTTATACATATACTTATACTATATATATATTATATAATATATATATCTATATATATTTATTATACTATATATAATATATATATATATATATATAGTATTACTATATATATATATATATTATATATATTATATATATATATATATTAATATATATACTCGCTATTTGGTTCAACTTAGGTCTAACCTAAGTGTTATAGTTGGCTATCACATTATGACTTGGAAAATACGGGTCATTGGTTTAAGTATTACGACTTGAGTTGACTTGGGGAGTTCACTGGGGTACCTAGGATATAAATTATAACAACTTCATTTACAAAAATGGGGTTTTTTAAATATTATTGAAGTCTTTTTTTTTAAGCCATTTGCAGTTTTATTTTGGGATTAAATCATTTTTCACTAACAATATATATCTCAACGGCTCTGCAAAATACTCACAATTAAGCCGTTTTCCCGTTTTTTGGCATTCTCGGTGCTAACGGGCCTGGATAAGGAAATGCTAATCAGTTTTAGGGCAAACGAATTTTCGGGGGGGCTAACGACCGGATTGTTTTAAAAATTTTGACTCAAGCTGTTTCTAATGGAGCACGTGCGACGTGGTTTTTGGGGAAATAACAAAAAATAAACAAAATAACAAATGGGTTTCTTATTACACAATAAAATTGGGGAATAATTCGGGATCAACCTTATTGGTGATGGAGTTTTTATCGATTTGGAAGAAAAATTAGCATTTAAAAACTAATTTCAATGAAAATGAACATTCATCAAATCAACGGGAATCTAAAGGAACGAAAATTTTGTTTACAATTTTTTTTTTTGGTTAGCATTTTCCTAAAATTCGGTAAGCACGGCAAAGAGCAACAGAAATTAGGAAATTACTAACGTTTCGTTAGCATTTTACTAAATTTGTGCTAAAATTATACTACTACTCATACTTACTAATACTTATAGTGATATATAAGTATATATAGCTATATACGTACACACTGATCACTCACTCAACTCACATCAACACTACTACTATCATAATATATATATAATATATAGTATAATATAATAGTATTATATTATATATATATATATATACTGACCTACATATATACTCATAGCTATATATATATACTACTATAATATTATATATCTACTATATATAAATATATATATATATACTATACTATATTATACTATCACTATAATATATATAGCTCACTCTACATCATATATACTCATACTATCATATACTCATCACTACTCCTATTATTGTGAGTAATATGAGGTAGTCAATCTAAATGACGCAAATGAACATACGACGTGAGGTTTCTTACGACTCTCTCTTTCACACTCGAGCAATTTAAAAGTTATGATACGGCTGTCGTCGTCTCTCTTTGATACTACTGACGATGCACTCTAGCATCTATCTTGCGCCATTTTCGCTTAACATCGACGCTTTGTAATTACTCGCACAAGAATTGATTGGGATTTTTACTATATTAATGGGGAAGCGCTTGTGAAGCGATTATTAAAGCATGTGATTTTCCTATTTAAGTGAGGATGTGAGGTGAGAGAGAGTGCAATTATATTTAATAATTAAATATGGAGTGTTAAATTTTGGTAACGCTGTCTCTCAGCTGTGAAGTGCGTTATTAGTAACGTATTTTCTCTTTATATATTTTTAATTTATAATCTTAGCTAGCTATCCTGGCATGGTCAACCTAGATTTTGCGTATACTAAGGAGCGCTATATCTTAAAAGTGTGCATCTTTCATATGGGGGAACCTACGCCGGATTTGGGGCCACTAATAGCTTTCGATTTTTATGGTAGGGCGCAAGTCAAGGTAGGTGTTCCATCGTAATGCCATAATTTTTTAATTCCTTTGTTTATTATAGTAATGGGGCCTAAACTTTATTGTCATCTATTTTATGTAATTTATTGTATATTATTTTATTTCATATAATTTTTATATAGGGCGTCAGACAAGGTAGGCCAATCTAACTCTGTAAAAATTAAGATACTAAATTTATGTGTAAAATAATTATTTATTTATATTTTAAGGTGTCATTTTAGTTTATTATTTTATGTTTCTAGTATTAGTTGATTACTATTTTTGTCTTAAGTGTGGGCTCCTTTGAGGGCCCTTCGCTAAGAGGATTGAAAAGGGGGCCACCTTTACCGAGGGGAATTTAGAGGGGGAATAGTATTATTGAATATTGAATTGGTTGAAAATTAAATGGGACTTGCATGCTAAACAGCACGCATTTAACCCTATTTTGGTCATCATGGGGAACATAGTTTGAGGAAAAAAGTAAGCTATTTTTAATGTAGTTTTACTTTCACAATAAATACTTTATATACATTTTCTTTATATACCGTCACACGCTAATTCTGGCTTCCCTGCTGATAAAGAGAGTTTCTATATTTAATTTCACGGACTAGTATTTACAGTTTGAAGCCACACTCGCACACTCTCGCGCTACAAGATTTTGTTTTTAGGAAACGCAAATGCAAACTGGGTTGAAGCTATAATAGGTTCTTAAGATCCTACTGGGGGCAAATCACGGCATCAGTAATATTAGAAAGGACAAAGTCACATCGTAATCGATAAACTAAGCATATGAAAACGAGAAGAAACAACTGTCTCGGATAAATTAATTGGTATTTTAATTGTTACACAATACGTAGAATATATTTTATAAAACAAAAAGAAACATATTGTCTAAGCAATACTATTGCTGATACAGGGAGTTCCAGGAGCACAGCAACTAAGAAAGGGTTTTGTGATAGTGAATAGGGATTGGGTTTTTTTAGCCTAACGTGAGAGACAGATATTATTACAGAGTTTTTTCACTCGGTTCCATCGGGCGTGCTTCATGTATAATACGATCTTTATCCAAGTTATAACAAGTCTCTTTCTACCTTCATGAAAGAAGATTAGGCGCATCGATGCGCTTAACAGTAGATCTAAGTCGATTCTTAACTATTTTAAGATTAGAAAATACCCTTTCACAGGTGACCGTTGCTGTACAAGGTAATGCGTTAGTACAAAACTTGTAGGCTACATATCAAGGTTGGTAACATGCGCAGATTGTTGAGAGTTACAAAAAACACAAAAAGAAAGCATGTAAACATCGAAAAATTGCCTTATTGTTCAGAGGCAGTAGCCCAGTAGAATGATTTTCTCTTTTTCAATTCAGATTCTACATCGCCAAAGTTATAGATTGTCTTCAGCTTTCTATTAGATTGTTTGTTTATCTTTAATGTAAGTTTTTTTCAGCCATTGTAAAACTTCCATACTAATCTGCAAACTGTTTCAGCTCTATGTCAATAAATGACTTCTTTCACTTTACAAAAGTTTAGAAATATTACAAGAACTCCGTAGGAAACTATCAAGCTTACGATTTCTTAAATTTCTTGGTTCTACAGAAGCATTCTTCCTAAATTTCTGTTGTTTCGGACTAATTCCTTTTTCGATACTGTCCTGGCAGCGATTAAAACACTGACAAGATAATTTATACTTTTGGGGAGGAGCTTGATATTACTTCCAGGACTTAATCTAGTTGATTTTTTCACCAGCATTATATATATATATATATCTTTATTTTCATTAGAATATCTAATTCTACTTTTACATCATACTGCATCTCTAATTATACTCTATTAACTGGGGTACTTGCCATAATATTTTGGTTTTTGGGAATAGCGAGTGAAAGTTTTAATCATCCTTTTACCTTCCTAGTTGGTTGAAAGCAGCTTCTCTAACAAGTTCAAGTCGTCGATCAGTCATCACGTCTCGGTCTTCTTATTTTGTTTAATATTTTGAAATTGAGAGATATAGCAAGACATAATCTAATAACACCAATAGACATAAATCGCGTTCTTCAAATTTTGACCATTGACTGATTAAATTTCTTTGCATGAATTACGATTTGCATTTGATATGTTCTTTTAAACGGTATAAAATTGGATAGTTTCTCAGTGTTTACGCTTTCCATCAATTCTTAAAAAATCCTCTTCGATAACTTTGAAGAAAAGAGCTTTATGTTTGCTCCACAACTTGTGGCTTAATTTTTTGCCACTTGTGCATTTTTTCATGTGCAATACTGTTTTCTTTTTGTTTCCTCAACTTCCTTATTATTATTATAATACGAAGATACAAAACCAGCTGATTCTTCCACCAACCGAACTAAGTTTTCTGCTTGGAGCAAAGTTACTGTTGAATAGCTACACAAGTTCAGCCTGTGTCCATAAGTGGAGTGTAAATAAGATCTTCATTTTCCTTTTTGAACTGAGCTTGTAGACCGTTTAAACAACCTTTCATATTGTGTTAGCTCCATCAAATGAACAAGCAATAATATTTGATGGTGCAATGCTTTACACTTGGCTAATTGTGTGTGTGAAAACCAATCAAGATGAATCACCGACTACTTGGTTATTTTTTAAAAGTCTTCTTATCCTTTCCTTGAAAGACATAGCCGAGCAAATCGCCAACTGGTCGCATAACGCTAATATCTGAGTATTATCTACCATCCCGCTTAATATTATGCTATCATGAAGGTCTTTCAAAATGAAATCACGAAACATCGAACCAATTATTTAAGTAGGCTTGTGAAAAGTTTTTGACAAAAAATGTCAAACAAAGTCGGGTCCAGTCGGGGTCTTTTAGGTGTGTGTGTCAGCTCTCTCTCGTGGGACATTTCTTATAAATCAAATCAATCAATTTGCACAAAACTGACCCAGCTCTCGGAAAATCACCATAATTATCCTGTAGAGTCAAGCGTTAAGCCCTTCTGCTTTAATCCTTCAGTACGCAATGCCGTTACCAATAAACAAAACTATACACATTAAACGCTTCGAACCAACCAAACACCTCTGGGTGGTCAATTCTCTTCTCAGCTTGTTTTGGTTTTTTGGTAATGCAGTCAGAAACGAGTTGAAAATAATCATGACCTTTTTGCTTTGAAAGCTCGCTTCGCTGCGAGTTGATGATAACGAGAGTCTTCGAGAATTTCAACAGATTTATAAATATGCTTCGGAGAAGAGTCCTGTCACGCTCACACTAAATGTAGAAATCTCTCATTAATCCTTACCCTCAAACATACCAAATCGAGCAGTACACCTCCTGTCGGCCGAATCGAATATGCAATAGCCATTTTCTGTGAATTTTCATCAAAAATTCGCTAAATGTCGGTAATAAGTTTCTTGAAAGGCGTTCCAAATGGCATTTAGGCCCTTTTCTTCACAAAAACTTGAATAGGCGTGCTTCTTCAAAAAAGCTTTTTAATTCCAATTGGGGTCATTCGTTGAGGCAGCTGAAACCATCCAAAGCTGTTGCTTAAGCACGCCATTATTGCAGCAGCAACATCAAGCGCCGACCATGGTGGGTTTCTCTGCATCAAAATCATTTTCTGCTGTTAGAACTGGTCATTTAGTTCTTGATGATCTCTGGCCGAGAGAGCCGAGTTACTGGGAAGGACGATTGCTAAATAGTGGCTGATTGCCAAGCAGGCCTAGTTATTCTTCTCTCTCTCATACCTACAAGACGAAGTGCTAGAGAGTAACTCATTGAAGTGGTGAAATTCGATCTCAGTGGTTCCTGTAATATAATGCAATCCACGATACACTTGTACACAAATTTTTAAAGTAATACGGTAAAAATGGGGGACGGCATGGGCATACGAAGCGAAGCGTTGATGAGAGTAAGTGATTTTGGACTTACTCTAAATAAATATTTATAGTGTTATATATATAATACATATATATATATATATATAATATCATATATATAAATATATTATAAAATATATACCTACTATATATATATGTGTAATATTGTGGCGTCTGGGTACCCTTACATATATAGGTATAATTATAGTTATATATATACTCCCTATATATTATATACTAAATATTTACGTAATATCTATATATATACATATGTATATTATACATATATATATATATTGTGGCGTCTGGGGTAGGCTCCTTATAATATAATATATATGAGTTATAGTATATATTTAATATATATATTATGATATATATTATATAATATTATATATTATATAGTAGTATATATATAAGTATAATATATATATATATATATATTATAGTGTATATATAGGGAGGTATATATATATATAGTATATAATTATATATATGTATATTATAATATATATTAATAATCTATATATATATATTTATATATATAATGATATTGAGATACGTGTATGTAATATGTAATATATGTAATATATATAAATATATATAGTAGTACCTTGACTTACGAGTTTGACTGGGGGCATTTCGGGGAAAATTTTTAAATTTGAAAGAATGAATTTATAATAATAATAATATAATAAGTATTAATAATTAATAATAATAAATTGATAATAATAATAATAGTCATAATATTATAATAATAATAATATCTATACACATAATACATAATAATAATGAAAAGAAAAGTAACACATATACGTGGAATGGAGTCTAGATAAACTAAGTGTGCTTAATGTATTTATATGGAATTCAGGTTAGGTTGTCTCTCAAAGGATGACTTTGCGACTGAGAAGTAGAACTAGTTAACCCAGTAATGTATAAAGTCTCTGGAAATTTTTTAGCGTCTAAAGATTTTCTTTTCGGTTTCGTAGTGCCACTTTTGGTAGCATTCAGCACATCTCATGTTTGACTACAGACTGCTACGGCGTGCACTACTACAACGCTAATACGAGGGTGAGGAGTGAGCGTCCGCGAAAAAAGTTAGTTAGCCTACACGGTAACCAAACACCACTGGCAACTGCTTAAAATTGATTGTAAACGCGTAAGATTGTATATTACTTTTTAAATATCACATTTCTACTATTTTTTAGAATTAAAAGTAGTATATCCATTTTTGGGAGGACTCTCCGAGCCGCAATAGACTGGGGCCGCTCGCAATCGCCGACTCAGCTCGGACTCTGCCAGTCCGGGGGCCTGGTTTAATTCCCAGGCTTACTGGGGTCCGTGTTATTTTTCTTCTTCTAAAATAAATGATGCAACTGTAATCAAGTCTTTGACTCAACCTTTTTGTTTGCCCACTACTCCAAACACAAGCACCACAACCAAAGAGTTGTGATGCAAAGGGAGTGATTTGAAGCCTACGCGAAGAAGTATGCTACCGCAACACACCAGCCTATCCCATTTTCATCGGGCACTACGAGCTCACAGTGGACCCCTCCATAGGCAAACCAAGAAAACGTCCTGTTTGCTGGTTAATCAATGGGCTTATTTCATTATTATTATTATGTATTTATTAATTATTATTATTATTATTATTATTATTATTATTATTATACAAATTATTATTATTATTATTTATTTATTACTCTTTTCATCATTTATTTTTATTATTTGAAATATTATATTATATAATAACTAATTTTTATATAATTTTTCAGTTTTTTTATATATTTATATACATAGGAGTAGCATACACTGGAAACGAGCACAGTTTTTTTGTTTCTCAAGACGAGATAGAAATTATCATCGTGGGGGAAAAAAAAGTTATGTTGGGGGAGTTTTTACTATATTTAGTAGACCATGGAAAAAACCGAAATTATATATATTGTTTTTTTTAATCATATTTTTTGCAGACTGCCATATATTGATGTATATCATAATAAGTATAACTTTTGTGTGCATGATGTGGGCGTTTTGCTATTCTTCCTCAAGATTCTGTAAACTCTGCCCTAATATCCTTAACCTTCTCCTCTCTTTCACAATTTCTTTTCTCCTTGCTTCATTTCTCCTGCTCTCGGTCATAGAGTTGGAGTGAGAGATTGCTCCTCACCATGCTTGGCAGTCATCTTCCTTAGTTCCCTCTCGCTCGCTCTCTTGCCTCGGCGTAACCCTCCATCATCTCCTGCCTCGTATCCTGGCTCTATCTTACAAGCCTGCTAAAACCGATCCATGTTTCTCTCCGTTTTCTCAGAGGTTGAGGCCCGTCTTACCTCTTGGAACAAAGGCATCGGCTGAATGTCAAGGCGGTGCTAAAACGACATTCGCTCATGCTATCACGGTCCAACAGGATCTTACCTTCCGCACCCCTCTCTGCGCTCTCTCACTGCCAAGGCGCCTCGCAAACTATCCTAAGCGATATTGTCTTTTTTACTACCATCCGGTATGGCCTGACAGGCCGACTAAGGTTGCTCACCCTGCATTGGCGCGCGCACCCTCTATTTCGACCAGCTATCTAGTTCAGCCTGGCAAGCACTCTCTGCTCTCTCTGATTTGCTTTCCTCTCCGGTTTTTCCGTCTCAAGGAATGTCCTGCGGTCTTGTTCTAGTTGGTCTTAAGGACAAAGCCCGCGTCTATTAGCCTTTTAATTATCGATCTCACACTGCATGGGGGAGCCGCTCGTGATTTTATATATATAGAATACGGGCTGCGGAAGTCCGCTGTTCGCTCTTCTGGACCGGGGCTTCTTTGACGCTGCAAATGGGTAGTACCATCCCTGGTCTATGGTGAGCGTTTGTGCACCTTAGACCTCTCTCTCCAGCGTCAATTCCCCTGGGTATTTGTGGTTGCTGATGTGACCCAACCCATTTTGAGCTGATTTTCTGTCCATTTCGGGACTTTATGGTCCGATGCTAAAGAAACAGGGGAGATGTGGTTGACGGTTTGTACCGTCTCCGGGTCTTCTGCAGGTACCGTAAGTTTCTTCTGGCTCTTAAGGTATCTGCTGCTGTTTGCTCCTTTCTGGTACCTTGTCCCTTCTTCACGATTCCTGCAGAAGGATTTTCCGGCGGGCTGTTGAACCCGCCCATGTTCTGGTTTCTTTCCTCTCCTGTTACATTCTGTGCGGCCAACCATTTAGAGACTACGTGGGCCTTCCCCTCCCCCAACCTCGCTCGGGGTGGGCTTCTATGCTGCCTCCCCTGCAAGCTCAACGGCGGACAGTTTTGAGCCAATGCTCGGGGAGAAACTTGGGTATCGGGTCCCGGGGCGGCCTTCCAAAGAGTTTCAAATTCGGGGTGGTCATTCGCCGGATCCACATGGTGCTAAATGGTGACTCTCTGATTGGAGGGGGCCTGGTGGAGATTTTTGGGGCGCTTTATATTTCCTGAAAACGCGTTGGCGAGCACAAATACCTAGGATCTCTAACACGGTCCGGACACATTGCAGTCTTTCACCTCTCTGGGAGAGTGTTACATGGGGGGGTTAAAGCACTGTGTTCTGCAATATATAATAATATACCAAGTAGTCCAGTCGCAACTAACAATCCGGAGAAGACGGGGCTATAATCGCACTACCTCTTTGGGGGCCTCTTGGAGTACACACCAGCCTTTCGGTTTTGGAGGGTGGCCAGCTAGACTTTTCACACGCAGCCCTTCATCGGGATGACGGTGTTTAGTAGGCTCTATCTCAACTCTGTATCGCTTCGCGCCTTTGCTGTTATCTCGGATGACCTCTCAATAGCTTCCTCTTGCTCTTGCGGGAGCTTTCTGGGCCAAGGTAGGATGCAGAAGGATGTGGGCATGCGGTCTCAACCGGCTAACAGGCTGGTGGTTTCTGGTGGTCCGCCGCTCTCTCTTTTACGCGCTTCTCGGACACTGTGTGCGGAATGGAATTCATGTCTCGTGTATTTGGCGAGGCGTCGTGGGAGGCCATTCGCACTTCCCATTAGGGTGTGCTCCAAAGCAGCTTTGGGGTCAGTCAACAACCCAGGTCGGGGCATGTCCCTTAAGAGCTCTCTATCTCATTTCGTTTTCTCATTCGGGGCGCTGCATATTCTTCGCAAACTCACCGCTCTCTCGCAAGCAAGCGGGAGGGGCAGTTCTACAAAAGGGTTGGACTGTGTGAGTGTGCTTTTGGGGAAGGCTTCCACCAGAAGCACTCCTTGCTGGGGCACACTCTTTGGAGTCCACGCCTCAGGAGTGAGTGAGAGAGTGTGTGAGATGCCGGGTTTCGTTTTGCTGGAGTCGGAGGTGTTCTCCCCGGCAGCACCTGAACGGGAGTGTGGTGTCTGTCGTGCCGTGGGCCTTTTCTCGGAGAGTGCAAACCTCTCTGAAGAACTCGCCTACAGTGGTTTTGGGAGGGGAGTTTAGCGTTGCGATGCTTGATCTTCGCGTTCTCGTCATTTCCGATACTTTCCTGTGAGGGGTCGTGGGGAGTTCCACAGTGAGTGAGTGCACTCACTTACCTTGCTGTATGGTGTTAGAAAATCGAACGCACTCTCCTCGCGAAGCTGCGTCACTTTGGAATAATGTCCACAGTTTCAACAAAAAACTGGGTGTCAGACAACTCTCTCTCAGCTCTCTCGACGACGTCAGTTCTCGCTGAAGCAGGCTCTCGTCCGATTGAATCG
>JABUQX010093086.1:0-20497 GCA_015478945.1 Trachelipus rathkii | reverse complement strand
CTGTGTAAAAAGAGTGCGGATATTAGCTCAAGAGGGGAAGAACCATTGGGATTGGGATGAATCCTACTCCCCAAATGCATAAAAAGAGGTAATTCCATCGCTTCAAGAGTGCTACTCCCTCCTTCTGTCCTCTTAATTTCCTCTTACGACACGCAGAACATGCGGTATAGGTACTCTTACACCCAAACATAGAGATGCCCGCCATATATATATATATATATATATATATATATATACTATATATATTTTTTTATTTTTTTATACTATAATATATATACTATATATATATACTATATATATATATATATATATTATATATCTATATTATTATAATATATAATATAAATAATATATATATATATATATATATATAATATATATATAATATATATATATATAATATATAATAATATATATATTATATATATATATATATATATATATGATTATTTTCTTATCGGAAAATAAATTGGTAAAACCAGTTTTTTTTACGTAATATGTCTTTTTTTTCAGCTCTGAAAATTTTGTTGCGACGCATTTTCCACTCGACCTGTAAATGAACTTTATGTAAATTATACATATGGCACATTTTTTGCATCCTTTTGGTATGTTGGTTTTACGACTTATGTATTACACCGTTTATACATGCAATTGATCTTGCATTAGTACAACTTAATTGAAATATAATTAAAAGCGCAGTTGCTTGAATTAGGAAGATTAAAGGAAGAAAACCACAAGGAAGAGGGAAGAGGAAGACAAAATAAAGACGGAGCAAGATTAAGAAGAAGAGGAGGAGAAAAATGAAGGGAAGAGGAAGAGAATGAGGAAATGGAGTAGCAAACGGAAATGGGAAGAGAAATAGATAGAAAAAGAGGAGAAAAAAGAGATCTAGGAAAAGGAAGAGGAAGAGTAGGACTTAATGGAAGAGAAAACGGAAGAGAAAGAACAAGAGAAAGTGGAGGAGGAAAAGGAAGGGGAATAGGAAGAGAGGAAGGGGAATAGGAAGAGAGAGAGAAAGGCTAAGTGAGTAGGAAACGGAAGAAGAAGAAGAAAGAGAAAATAGGAAGAGAGAAAGAAACAGAAAATGAGGAAGAAGGGGAAAAGAAAGCTAAAGAGGAAGATGAAGGGGAAGAATATGGGGAAGAAAAACGGAAAAGGAAAAGAAATTAGATGAAGAAGAGAGAGAATAATAATAAGAAGGAAAAGAGAAGGAAATAAAAGGAAAGAAAGAAAAAGAAGTTTGTGAAGAGGACTTACCAAGGAAAAGAGAATGAAATAAAAGATTAGGAAATGAAAAGGGGGGAGGAAAAAGAAGTTTGAGATGAAGAGGAAGTACAAGTAAAGAGGAAAAGAAGAAAGAAGTGGAATGATAAAGAGTAAGAAGAAGAGGAGGAGGAGGAGGAAGAGGATGAGGAACAGAAAGAGAAACAGAAAGAGAAAAAAGAGGAAGAGAAAGAGAGAGAGAAGGAGAAAGAGAAGGAAGAAAGAGGAAGAGGAGAAGGAAGAGGAAAAGGAACAAAATGAGAAAATGTAAGATGAATAGGTAAAAAAAATGATAGAGGAAAGGATGAGGAAGGGATAGAATAATTTAAAAAAATGATGAATGAGGAAGAAGAGGAGGAAGGGATAGAGGAGGAAGAAAGAGGAGGAAGAAAGAGGAGGAAGAGGATGAAGAGAAAGAAACAGTAAAAGAAGAAGAGAAAGAGAAAGATTAAAAGAAAGTGAAAGAGAAAGAGAGAAATAAAAAAGAAAAAGAAGAGAGGGAGGAGGAGGAAGAGAAAGGGAAAAAGAAAGAAGAGCAAGAAAAAGTAAAATAGAAAGAAGAAGAGAAAGGGAAGGAGAAAAGTAAAAGAATGTGAAAGAGAAATAGAAAAAGGAATTGGAAGAGAAAGAAGAAGAAAAAGAGAAAAGGAAAAAGGAAGAGGATTAGGAAGGGAAAGGGAAAGAGAATGAGGAAGAGGAAGAAAAAGATAGATAGATAGATAGATAGATAGATAGATAGATAGATAGATAGATAGATAGATAGATAGATAGATAGATAGATAGATAGATAGATAGATAGAGAAGAACAAAATGAAGAGGAAGAGAAATAGAGAAAGTGTAAGAGGAAGGGGTGGGAAGTGAAAGAGAAGAAAGGAGAGGAAGAGAAAGCGAAAGCGAAAGAATAGATAGATAGATAGATAAAGATAAAGAATGAGAAAAAAAAGAGAAATAGGGAGATAGAGAGGAGGAGGAAGAGAAAGAGAAAGACAAAGAAAAAGAGGAAGAGAGAGAAAGAGAAAGAAAGTGAAAGAGGGAGAGGAAGAGGATGAGAATTAGAAAAGAAAGAAAAAGAGAAGGAAAAAGAGCAAGAGAAATAAAAAAGAAAGAGAGAGAAAAAGAAAGACAAAGGCAAAGAGGAAAAAAGAAAGAGAGAAGGGAAGAGTGGAAAGGAAGAGAAAAAAGAAAGTGAAAAAGTAAGAGGAAGAGAAATGGTAACATAAAGAAAAAGAGAAAGGGAAAGAAAAAGAAAGAAAGAGGAAGAAAAAGAGAAAAAGAAAGAGTGGTAGAAAAATCAAAAGAAAAAGAAGAAAAAGAAAAAGATGAAGAAAAGGAGGAAGAGGAAGAGGATGAGGAAGAGAAATATAAAGATAAAGATTAAGATAGATAGAAAAAGAAAGAGAAAGGAGAGAGAGGGAGAGGGGGAGGGATGGGGGGGGGGGGGGGGAGGGGGGGGGGGTGAAAGGGAAGGGCGGAGCGGAAGGGGGGGGGAGGGAGGGGGGGGGAGAGGGGGGGGTGGGGGGGAGAAGGGGGGGGGGGAGGGGAGGGGGGGGGGGGGGGGGAGGGGGGGAGGGGGGGGGAGGGGGGGGGGGGGGGGGGGGGGGGGGGGAGGGGGAGGGAGGAGGGGGGGGGGGCGGGGGGGGGGGAGATAGCATAAAACGGGGTTAATACGGGCGAAAAAGGCCGGGCGGGGGGAGGGGGGGGCGGGGGGGGGGGGGGGGAGACGTTGGGTGGCTGGGGGGGACGGGGCGGTTCTGATGATAAAATAAATGTGTTTTCCAATCCATGACAATTCTATTGCTAAGTTTCATAACGAGTTGTTACATTGTATTCCAGTCATTTGAAAGATAGTGATTATGATAAGCGGGCAAGAACACTTGGTTTGTCTTCCTTCGTAAGTAACTCGTGAAGATAGTTTATTAATGGATCCCAGACAGATGACAGTCAGAGGGAATAAAATGATGAGAGAGGCGTTAATGAAGCACGTTCTCTCCTCGTAAATTTATGGTTCGGTTACATTGGTTATTGTACCATTAATGCTGTCACAACGAACATCATAAATGGAAAAACTATTTGTTTACCTTCACTCGTTAATGTTTGGGGATGAACCTGGGGAATGAGGAATAGTCAGCGTGTGCCTACTAAACTTTAAGTGATCTTACAGCGTTAATTTTGCTGCTCCAAAAGAATAAGTGTGTTGTAGAGACCCTTCGCTTTCCTACTCTTTAGATCGCTCTGATGAAGAGCACCTACTGAAGGGGGGGGTGTAGAGTGAGCGGGGGTATGAGCTATAGTATGGGATGATATAGTAGTATATAGAGGTATAGGTAGAGTATAGTAGGCATATAGTATATATATATATATAGTATACGTATAGTATATATATGAGTATCATATGTATTATATATATATATATAGGATTAGTATACGGTATAGTATATATATATATAGTATATATATATATATTTATATATACGGGTACCACAGATATCCGATAAGTTACGATATGGTGATGCAGGTGATAGTTAGTAGGTATATAATAGTAGTATAGTAGTATATATATAAATATATAGTATAGTAGGTGTATATAGTGAGTATATGATATATATGGAAGGCAAAAGTATGTGATGGGAGTGGATAGTGAAGCGTGGGGGGTGGTAAGAATAAATAGTGTAAAAAACGTGATTGGTTTAGATGATTAAATAGCGGAGTGAAGGGCAGGATGTGTTGGTCCCCCTTGGTTGATCAATTTGTATATGGATTGGGGGTGATGAAAGAATTAGAGAGAATGGGTGTGGCAGAAATGGGTGTTAGAATGATTGTGGAGGGACCATGGCGGTGGGTGGAGCGGTG
The DNA here is from genome assembly GCA_015478945.1 of Trachelipus rathkii. Lineage (NCBI taxonomy): Eukaryota > Metazoa > Arthropoda > Malacostraca > Isopoda > Trachelipodidae > Trachelipus > Trachelipus rathkii. The sequence goes on along the minus strand of JABUQX010093086.1, from coordinate 16,384 downwards.
CCGCTAGCGCGTATTATATGGCGGGATGATTTGGTTTTGTGGAGTGAATCTGAAGAGAGTTTGAGAGGGATTGTAGAGAGAGTTTGGCAGGATGTGTAAAGGAGGGGTTTGAAAGTGAAACGTAGATAAGAGTAAGGTTATTGGTTGTGTGTGTTGTTGGGGCAGTCCTGGGTGTGAAGTTATGTTAGATGGTGAGCAGGCGCACCAAGTGCCTGAGTTTAAATATTAAGAGTATATGTTGGATGAAAGAAGGGAAAGCGGATTGGATGCAGAGTGTAGGTGGCTGTGTGCAAGTTAAATTTGTTGGTGGATGTGAAAGGGGACTAAGTCTGAGTGCACTCGAGAGGTCTTACATGAGGGTATTGTTGTTACCTGTGTTATGATGTATACTAGTGAAACTATGGGTGTCTGGGAGACCGGAGAGAGAAGTAGGATTGAAGTCAGTAAACGATATGTCTGAGAGTGAAGAGAAATGTGAGTTTGCAGAGGCGAGAAGTAAGGGGTGAATATAGGAGGGAATGGCGGGGGTTTTGTGAGGGAATGGTTGTGGCCCAGCCTGGCCACGGGAGTATGAACGCCGTACACTTGACGATATGCGCATAGTGAGGGTCCGTTCGCGGTCCCGTGAAGCTCTTAGGTGGATTTTCTGGAACGTGCAGCGCGTTCTCAGTTAATAGGGTATAAAGGGGGCGAGGTTAAGGCTGGGCTTTCTTTGTCTACGTTTGTCATGTTCTCCTGAGCTTCACGCATTCGTACCCCAGTCTTGGAAAAAAGAGGAAGGATGAGTAAGATAGTATATATATAACTAAGTTATATGATATATATATAGTAGAGTATATAGTATAATTATATATATATATAATATATAGTATGAGTATATATAATATATGTACAGGGGTGTCTCACAAGCTATGTACAGCGGTGTGTATCACCATACGGTGATGTTTAAAGTTGATGAAAATTGTGTAGAATATAAGTTCGATTAGTTTAATGTTCATTTAAGGAGGATGGGATAGCTACGTTGGTGGTCTGCGCGGACGCGCGGGATACGAAAGCCTGTGCACAGAACATGATAATGTCGAATGGGGAGATGATTATTTTTGTATGGCTTCTGTGAGAATGCACGATAAAAAAGATGAGGAGGCTCTTCCTCGCGACATTATTTGAGTACGGGTTGTGTCGTTTCCACGCGAGTTGCACCCATAAACAGACTAGACGTCCTCCATAGACATCATGTGCCTACAAAAGCCGAAACGTGTCAATATGGAATAATTAGGTTAAATACATAGGTAGTAGCCGAAATAGTATTGTGAAAAATATGCGATACAGCTACAAGGAGGAATTGTAAGTTAAAAATGTCCGTTAATTGCAGTAACCCTTTTAGGATTACATTGATATGTAGGCCTAATAAATGACGGCAGATTGAGATGTGTACAACCAACGTAATGTCATAACCTACAGAATTATGGCGTAAAAAGGGTTGTAGTGGAAACGTATAAAAACGTCAGGAGGTGGGTTTGTTTAGTGCAGAACCGATGACATATTGGAGGAGCAATGCCATGTGACCGAGTATTACAGGGACATGTTGAGGTGTACTAAAGCAAAGACAGGAGGATGCTGCGTAGGAGTTGCTGCAGAATTTGGGACAAGCGTTATTCCACATCGACGACGCGCGACTTACATGGCGATTCCATAGAGTTTACAGAGCGGTTTCAAGGTTCAGGGTCGATAGTTCAAGCCCCTCATCACATACGGCGGAGGGGAGGTCGTTGTCCGTTCACTCGACGGTCGAACTGGACGTTTCTGCTATAGAGCGCCATGAAAGATCAGAGAGAAGGCCAGTGAGGGCAGGCTAGTTTGGTCTTGGAAATATCGAAGAAAACCATACGACGGAGTTTGTGTTGTAACACATGTATCCAGATATAGGTATCAGCGCTTCCACCAGCGTTCGACGGCATCGATGGCACCCCAACGTACGGCGGGCTGGGCATTGGCGCTTGCGATCATTGATGTTGCCGGTCTACCTGGACGTCGCAGCCTCATGTCGAAAGAATATCTTATGGGAGCAATGGAATCTGGCTTTACCAATAACAGTATGAGGTATAACAGTGGAGAACTGTCGAGACATTGGGCGAGGAAAACAAACCCCCGAGTAATTAACAGTTGTCACTAGCCATCACCAGTCTTCATACTGCACGTCGAGAACGTTTGGTGTGGGATACGCAATGAGGAGATTATCAGGCCTTACTTCGTCGAGGGAAGATTTGAGAGTTACAGCTTACCTCCATTTGCCTGCAGACCGTCCTTGTTGACCTCCGGAGTGATATACCTTTAAAGGACACGACGAATAATATATTACCAACATGATGGTGCCCAGCACGAGGTAATGCAGCGGGTATGAGCTGACGAGGGGCCTACTCGAGCGAACCTTTGGCCGTGAAGATGGAATCGCGAAGATCTGGTCCATTTCCATGTCCTGGGCGGCGTTGCACGGCGAGGGCTTAAACGCACTGGGACTACTTTCATGTGGGGGGGGTAACTCAAACATACCGTGAACGCTGGGTGGTTTAATGGCCCAGTAACCTCACCCGATGATGCTTCGCCGTCTCCAAGATAGACAACAATGTAGGGAGTCAAACCCGGGGCCTCACGTCGAATTGATGCAATGGAACCTGGCGCCGAGGGCTGAGGCATGTGATTCGCCTGGATGGAAGCGTCTTCGAACAACATTTGGAAATACTGGTAGGTGTAAGAAGTTGAAACGAGCCTTGAATCTGTCTCCCCTTTGGCATGGCTGTGGATAAGATTCATACGTGCGTAAATTGTGTTATGATAACTATTAACAACGTGCTATTACGATTATATGTATCGGATATTATGCAGCTTGTCCGTTGAAGTACCAGTTGTTTTCTTCAACCTTTTCACATTGACGTTTAAAACTATTTTTGGTATCATTGACGCGTTTACGAAGCCGTGTACATGTAACTGTATTTGATTAACGCAAATTGAGTGATAGTTCGTATGCAGGCGTCTAGTTGTTTGATGGGGTAGCGATTGCGTGGAGGAGACGAACGACCGTATAAAAGAATTGTCGGAGAGGAAGAGCGCCACCTCATTTTTTTGATGTTGCGATTTCACATGAAGCTATAAAAAATATTAATCATCCCATTCGACGTTCTGCATGTGTTGTGCGAGGTTTTTCATATTGCGCGTGCGGCAGCACCAACTAACATGGTATACCCACCTCGGCTTAAACAAATTAAATGAAGTCGAACTTATATTCTTACACATTTTCATACGTATAAAAACATCGCCGTACGGTGATCCCACGCGGTGTAACATAACCGTGAGACAGAGCGCCCGGGCTATAAAGATTTGTGTAGTAGTAGTAGTATATATATATATATAGTATATATATATATATAAATATATTAGTAATATATATGGGTATATTATAGTATAATGATAGTTAATATATATATATATATATATATAGTATATATATATAGTATAGGTTTATAGCGGTATACTAATATATATATAGTAGTATTATGATATATATAGTATATATGAGTATATATAGTATATAGAATATATATGATATATGAGGGTAGGTGATAGGGTATAGTTACATAGGGGTTGAATTGTATATATATATCCGCCCAAACTCATTTCTTTTTCATTTTTTGTTTAGTTGTCAGGAAGATTATTTTAGGAAGCTGGTGCGGTGCGATCAAAAGGCCCGCACCTTAGGCACGCACCGCACCGCACCACTAATTTTTCTCGGTGCTCCGCACCGGCACTTTTTATTTTTTCTCCGCACGCGCACCAGGCGCTGGCGAAATTTCGATGACGCAATCTCAACAAACCAAACTGAGCGCGAATCACCGCACCGCACCGCGTGGCAGAAATCCGCAATCGCTTGGTTTAGAAAAACGCATGTATAGTAAAGTATGTATATATATATAGGGGTATAGGTATATGGAGTAGTATATGAGTCATATGAGTAGTAATATAGTATTATACTTATAGTATAGTATATTTACCAATTCACACTATTATAAACCTGCCAAAAAATCAGTTTTTTTTTTTTTTTTTTTTTTTTTAATGAATCATTAAAAATTGGAAATTTAAGAGTTACATCTTAGTGATTGTAATAGGGTTTTTTCTCGAAAATTTGGGAGTTTCCGTAATGTTGTAAAGATTAATTGAAAATAATAAAATGTTGAAAGTAGAATATTAAAATTTTTTTTGGAGAGAGATGATGCATTTTTCAAAAAATGAATTTGTGGGAAGACGGTCAATTTTTGCTGGAGCATGAAGAGACGGGTCACCGTTAAAAGTATTTATGTACGTAATTACTGGAAATCAAAATGGCTGTATGTATAAGTTTGAAATGTTAAGTAAGGTATTGTAATAATGTTATAGTATTAATTTGGATGAGAAAAACACAAGTCAAGTTATATTTTATTAACATTTTTACAAATTAAAGTTTTGGTTTTCATGTTTTATGCTAATAAACATTGAAAAAGAAATGAATTGATGACCAGATAAATTTTAATATTTATGCTAAATAATGAATAACTAATAGATATTGGGGTACCACTTTTTAAGCAAAATAGGCAGAGAGAAAGCCCTGTTATATTTACGAGTAGGCCTTTGTATTGCACAGTTTCACGTGTGTGAGTAGCGAGAGTGACGTAGCATGTGGTACTGAGTATTGTGGGATGCTACTGAGGCCCCACAACAGAGTAAGACTGTTGACAAAGAAGAAATTTACATTTGATAATTTTACTTTAAAACAGAGTCAATTTTGTATAATAATAGATAATAATAATTGAGATAGAGAGGAATAATATTTACACTTAGAGCGAAAAAAAAGGCACTTTATATGCGGGGCTGCGGAGGCGCTAAAATCAAATTATGTTGACTGTGACTCCTTAAATTAAGAATTTGGATATGGTCATTATCTGACTCCACTTAAACAAAAAATTTGGACTCTGCTCCACTTACACTCAGAAACAGAAATTTTCGACTCTTGACTTGCACAGAATTTTTGACTCTGGACTCGTGCTCCGACTGTCCCACTTGCAAGAATTTTCAAGCTCCGATCCTGGAGAATTGCATGGATTCACGGACGTCCGCCCCTGCTTATATTCCAGTATGTAAGGCACATTTCTTTAAAAAAATGATATAGCTTTGATTTACACTTTTTTGTTTTCGTGTCTGATGACTTTTCTAATTTGTCATTCTTATCTTCCAATTTCGATTCAGGATTTCGATTTTGTCATTTTTCGTCTCTTTGATTTGTTGATTTTTCTGGGACATTTTTCGGGCGGAGAAGATTGTCTTTTTTGCTCTCTACCTAAGCGGTTCTTTCGTCTCCCTGACCTCTAAATCCAGCTGTCTTTCCATGAGGAAGTAGGGCAAGACCTCCTGGAAAAAAATAAGAAAATACATTTATTCTCAAAATATATAAATATATAGTTATATATAATATATAATATATATATATATATAGCCAATATATAATATATATCATATATATATATATATATATAATATATAATTTATATATATATATAATATAATATATATATATATATAAGCAATATTACAGTGATGCAGTGATGATTTATATAGAAATATATATATATATATATATATATATATATATATATATATATATATATATATATATATATATATATATATATATATATATATATATTATATATAATATATATATAATATTTATATATATATAGACTATATATAATATATATATATATATATATAATATATATATATATATATATATATATTAATATATATATATATAATATAACTATATATAATATATTATATATATACCTAATATAAAGATTAAAAGGGTTTATCCGTCATTAGAACGAGGCCTTTTGATTGGAATATTGCTGAGTCTCTTCTCATTTTGGAAAACAGAGAAATAATCATGTGGACAAAGCAGCTCACCAGTCAGAAACTTATAGAAAGATCCCTTTAATTAGTTGAAAGAACTTAAAAAACTAAGGCTTAATTCTTGCTTCAGTTCAATTTTTTTCTATTGTTCCTAGAATGTGCCTTCATGAATGTTCTTGATCTGTTCCTATAGGAATGGTGCCTTCAAGAATGTTCTTGATCTGTTCCTACACAAAAATCGTCCTTCAAGAATGTTCTTGATCTGTTCGACTACTTAGTATATAGTTATGGATAGTATTATCATCATATTATCATATAGTATAACTTCATATCATATTATTACTATACTATATAATATATACTTTAGTTTTTATATTACTTATTATATTATATAATATATATAAATATTATATATATATATATAACTATATAATTATATATATACTAGTAATTATATTATAATATATATTATATATAAGTACTATATATATAAATATAATATATATTTTATATATATTAAATATTTCAAAAATATCAATACTATATATATTATATATTATATAAGTATATATTACTAATATTCATATAATTCAAATATAGTATACCTTATTGATATTATTATAATATTATATATCAAGGTAAATAACTTAAATATTATATCATATATATATATAAAATATATTAATTGCATATATACTATATATATATATATCATATATATATAAATACTATATATATATATTTATATATATATATTATATATATATACTATTATTATATATATATATCAGCTATATCATAACCCAATATATAACAAATGTCTAATTATAAAGTGTAATATTAAAACCAGTTTGACTATATATAATAATAGTATTATATAGAATATAATATATATATATATTATACGTAATATCCCGAATCCTATATATTATGGCTATACCAAGCACTATAATATATGTATATAATAATATATATATATTATATAATATATATATCATATATTTATATATATTATTATATATATATATACTATACTATATCATATATACTATATATAATACTATATATATATATATAGACTATCCTATATAATATATATATATATCCATTGCTTGATTTAGCAGAGTCTTCCACCCAACCCTCTCCTTGTATTCTTTCGTTTTTCTCTGTCTGTCTCTTCATAGTTTTTCCCATTTATCCCGTTTCTCAAAAACGTACATTTCCGCCGACTGTACTCTACTAACCTCCCTTGTGGTCGTACTCCATGCTCTCTGCCCTATATTACAGTAGTATCAGTGCTAACACCCTCTCGACATATCACCCTTTTCACCTCCCATATTTCGTTTTTCTTACCTTCAGCGCGCAAGTTAGGGGTACACCCTGGTGACCTACAGGAGCCGCCTTTACACTCTCCGGTAACCCATCCTTGACCTATCCTTACTTGTTTTCTCCTGCACATTTTCCTTCCTTCTCTTCCAAATACAAGATCCACCCAATGTAGAGAGACCGCTTGTGACCCCCCGCTCCGACCAACCACGGTTTAACGAGTATGAGGCGTACCAGTAAAATGCCTTCGCTGACTATGTCCCATTCTCAGACCGACGCACGACATGAGCGAAGTCACTTCACATGCCCGACGCCTGATTCACTCTTTTGTATCGCCACCTCAGTCTTACCACCTTTTCTCTCCTATCCTCACACGCACCATTAACACTTGCGTTCTAGATCTCCCCCTCTTGCTACCTTCTACGGACCATCAATTCTGATGCCCTTCCGTCAGTGTTTTCTCAATCTCAGAGTCACGACCCTTATGCTGCCTAGCACTCCCTAACACCTACTTGCCCACACCAGAGCCAGTGTCTGGACCACCCTCGTCTTGCAGGTCTATCTCTCCCTCCTTAGCTCCAGCAGTGCCAGTCACTCCAGCTTATGCCTCCCATACGAATATCACCGTCTACCATCTCCTAACTGCTCTCTCACCTTCTAGGTCCGAGTATGATATCACTTACCATCCAGGTTATGTCACTAACAAAATTCGATAACACCACACTTCCCTGTTCTTTTGGACTCCCGTTTCTCAGCCTCAAATTCATTGGCCTATTTCCAATATTGTTTCTACGACATTACTACTGAATCTTATGCAACGCCTCTACCTGCAGGGCTCCTCTATGTCGTACGACTTTTTATCCACTGCATATTCTCTCCTCTAGCACTCTTCACAGTCTCTTCAGCACACCTACAGGAAACTGAATCAAACAACGTTTTCCTCAAGAGTCTATGAAAGTAGATGTCATCGAATGCTCACATATCATGTGGTTTATGCACCTATGATTCCCCATACCTTGCTAACGTAAATTTTTCATGGCTCTGTTCTTGTTTTTTTTGTTCATTAGTATATCCGATTGCTGCTCTTGGCCCCAGCTGGCCTATTAAATTTCTCACCTTGCTCTTCTAGTTTCTCTTCACATGTTTTTTGCCCAATGTGATCTTTCAACAAGGATGAATTCTCCTGTAGTTTTTTTCAGTCTCCTCTATCTCAAACTCCTATATTCATAGGTCATTGATAGCCTAAACAAAGCTTTCAACACCATCCTCAGGCACACTATCAAAAAAAATCTTAAACTTTCCATATAATATAATAGAAAAATAATAAAATTTTAAATAACAAAATGTATTTAAAAACTATTGACCAAACCCGTATTTATCCTAATTTATTACTTATATTATTATCATATATTATATAAAATACACCATATTATATTATATTATATATATATTATATATAATATTAAATAAATTATTATTTATATTATAAATTACTTTATATTATATTATATTATATATATATCTACATTAATATATTATATTATATTATATTATATTATATTATATTACAACTTGCAAATTTGTTGACATTTTTAAAAAGAATTTGAGATTGTAAAGTTAAATTGGTTAGTGATTATCAGAGAAAAAACTTTCTTCTTCATGTAAAAATAAAAATAAAAAATATCAGAAGTAAGTTTACGCTAAATTAAATGTCCTAAATTGGCCTTGTAATAAATAATGTAACGAAAAATATATTTTTCTTAAATTAAAAACTTTTATATATATATATTTATATATATATATAATATAATATAATATAGAATATACTATTATATATATATAGTGTATAATAATATATATAATATATATATAATATATATATATATATTATAATAATATATATTAATATAATAAATAATATTCAAATATAATATTATATATATATATATATAATATAATATATATATATATATATATAATATATATATAGATATATATATATATATAATATATATATAAATATATATATATATATATAATATATACAAACTTTATAGACACACATACTGTATACTACACGCAGAAATTTATATATATATACCATCGATCAACATAACCATATATATATAATCATATTTATATATAAATAATTATATATATATATATATATATATATATATATATATATATTTAACTTATAAAATATATATATATATATATATATATATATATATATATATATATATATAATATATATATAAAATATTATTTATTATTATAATATTATATATATATATTATACTATATATATATATATAAATATATATATTAATATAAGTAGTTTGTTCGTATGTAGTTATTCTATAACCTTCCTTAAAAAAAAAAAAAGAAATAAAGTAAGAAGGAGAATTATTATTTCATTTATCAAACAAAAAACAGTATTGGATGGAAATATGATGAATTTTATCTATCTCTTAATATCAATAATAAATAACTTATATATATAGATATATAATATATATATATATATATATAATATTATATATATATATATATATATATTATATATAATACTATATATATATAATATATAATATATATATATATATATATAATATATTATACAGTTAATTAATATTAGTAACGATGATTTATATTGAACCGGCATTTTATGGGAACCTATTTGGATACTTATGCCCTCTTTTGTCTCTTGGCACTATTGGATCAGGATTCTAACTTAATCTAACATAATCTAACTTAACTTAACTTAACTTAACTTAACTTAACTTAACTTAACTTAACTTAACTTAACTTAACTTAACTTAACTTAACTACCATTAACGGAGTCAACCACCTATAAATGTCCAAGTTTCTTCCTATATGATCCGCACGAGGTATCGAAACATCGTCTTCAAGCGCGCGAGTGTACCACTAAACACGTTACTATCTTATAAGTAATATTTCATTACGGTGTTGAAAATTTAGTTTCGATATTTTTGTTATTTTTTTTTCAACTTTTTTGTCATTTGTTGCGATATTTTTGTTATTTGTTAGGATAATGTTGAAATTTTGTATTTTGTTGGTACATTTTTGTCTTTTTTTGAAACATTTGTATTATTTTATTGCGACTTTTTTTGTCATTTTACTGCGACGTTTATAATTTTTGCGTCGTCTTTGTCTTTTTGTTGTGCCATTCCTTACTAATATTTTCTGCAATTTATCGATAATAATCTGCATCAAATCTTCCACAACATTTATAAAGAAATTTCCACTGATCAAAACTCAAATTTAATAATAGCATTAACTAATCTTCTAATCTAAAGAAAATAGCAAATAAGAAACTAGTTATATAAAATATACCAAAAAAATTTGAAGCATAAAAATAATAATAATAATAAAAATGGTTGAAAAGAAATTTAATATATATAATGTGAAAGCTGAAACCCCGGTAATGTTGATAATAATAATTATATTATAATATTAAATTCTTAGTTGCATATTAAACGCGCTAAAAAATTTAATGCTAATTCCTTCCCGAGTTTCGCATACATATATGCTGTAAACAACATTATCATATGTGTAAAAAAAAGCATGTACGTATGTGTGAATGCTACGCACATTCCATTACAAAAATTAGGGAATCGCTCTAAAGTGTATATATACTTTAGTGATAAGAGGATAACAAGACTTTTATTATCAAAGGCATTAATTTTCCTTGCATTCACTTTTTAACGAACCATGTAGACACACACTCGCATACACATTCTCTGACTCTCACACAAACACACACACGCACCTACACACACACACATATATATATATATATATATATATATATATATATATATTATGTATAAATTAAACTATTATCCATATATATATATATATATATATATAGTATCTATATATATGAAAATTTTCAGAATTACTTCTTTCATTTTCTCTTCTCTCCTCCCTTCCTTATGGCCAGGCCTTCCGGCGCGTGTGCCGGCTGCGGTTCTCTCCTGGGTTTTCCCCTGTCTCCTGTTCCCCTGCGGGCGCGCAAGAAAAAAGTAAAAAAGAAAAAAAACCTAAAAAAAAAGACAAAAACAAAAAATAAAAAAACAAAAAAAAAATGCCCATAATCCACCCGTTTACTATCCCGGTAAACAAATCAAAGACACTCTGCCAGCACTAAACACGAAAAGCCCCCTAGAACGACTGAACAAACATTCCTTCGAACAATGTAGCTCCAATCCTAAAGAAAAAAAGAAAAAAAAAAAAAAAAAAACACAAAAAAAACAAAAAAAACAATCAAAAAAAAAAAAAAAAAAAAAAAAAAAAAAAAAAAAAAAAACAAAAAAAAAAAACAAAAATAAAAAAAGGAAGAGAACAAAAACAAGAAATAAACGAGAGAAACAACGAAACACAAGATAGAAAACCATCCTCATGCCTCCACCCCCAAAAAAAAAAAGTCAAAGATATCATCTAACTCCCCCCTCCTCACAACACAAAGAACCACAGATTCAACACCAAAAACCTCTAACACACACCCCAACCAAAAAACCAATTTCAAGCATAAACACACATTCGTCTACGAAAGTATTCAGTAACCCATCATCCTGTTTAAAATCCAAAATGTCTGTTGGATGCGCCACCCAAAAAAAAGGACCCTCCAAATTCTCACACCAAGACTGATCTTCCAATGCATCATGGAATCAGAGCGGAGAAAGCTGTAACAATATGGAGTTACACAAATCCCAACTCATTCAAAAAAAAACAGAAAAAATTCAAAACACACCAAAACACCAAAAAAAAAGATAAAAAATTATAAAACCAAAATGAACTGAAAACAAAAATGAAAAGTCACCAAAGAAAAAAAAAAAAAAAAAAGAAAGAACAAGAAAGAAGAAAAAATTATTATCATTATTAATATTATTATTATTATCTATTATTTTTTTAATTATTATATTATTAGATTATATAATCTTATTAATTTACATATTATTATTAATTTTTACTTTATTTATTAATTATTTATATAACTATTGATTATTATATTCATTCATTAATTAATAATATCTATTATTATTCATTATTATATTAATTATCATTTTATATATCATTATATTATCATTATTCATTATCCATTTTACCTTTACTTATCATTATTATCTATGATTCTACATTTAATGATTATATTTAATATCTAATATTTAAAATTTGCTCATTTCAAATTCAATATTAATATTTGAATGCATTAAATTTATAAACAAGCAGAAATATATTATAAAAATTCCGTCAACTTCTATATTATTTCAATATTAAATATTAATAATTATTATTAATATTATATATATTATTATTATTCTATTACTATTATCATATATTATATTATATATTCATTATTATTTATTACTACTATATTATATTTATATAATTATTCTGCTATCTACTATTTCATTACACTATTTATCATTATATTTATATACTTTAACTTAATTTTATTATTATTATTTATTGTTTAATTCATATCTTGAGTTTAAAAAAATTGTTGATATATTTATTTATTATTATAATATATTATTTATTAATATATTATTAGTTAATGTATTTATTTTATTTATTATTTATTGCTCTTTATATTCAATCTATTATTATTATTATTTAATATTATATATTATTATTACATATTTATTATATTCAGAAATATTTCAGTTAATACAACCTTACAGATTCTAGGTTTGTTTTTGATTTATCTAGTTATAGTATTTTAAACTCTATTATTAATATTATTATCATTATTTACATTATTATTATTATATTAATTATGTATATATATAATTAAATAATTAATTACTTTATTAATATTATTTAATTAAATTAGTCATTTAATCATTATATTTAATTAATATATAAATTATTATTTAATATATTACTACGGAATTTTGCTTTGAGATTCATTTTAAATATTAATTTATATAGTGGTTAATATTATTAATATTTAGTCTATTATTACCCGCTTTGTTCCATATTATCATATATAATAATGTGGCAATAATTTTTGACTTACTATTAATTATTATATTCATTTATGAATACCGAATCCACTATTATATTATTTACTTGAAGTATGGCAATCAAAGAAGTTTATCTAGATACCTCAAAACGTCATGGTGCTGAGGTATCAAATTATGAACAAATATAAGAAATCAAATCAACTAGTAAATTTGTCAACTTCTGAAAAGAATGAATCCATCAGCATCACCTTTAATTATAACTGATCCAGTCTTCTAAAGGTGAGAAGCGATTTTTCTTAAAGTACATTTACGGACTTTATCTTTTAATGAAACCGACAGTCACACGAAAATTAACTCTAAACATATTAAATCCTCTTTATTCTAATCCATGAGACGCGCACACCCTGTTGTAAATAATGGTAAGATAAAATGTAAAACATAAATTATATTTAAAGTTCTACACTTATACTGACCTAATATCCAATTGTCATGTGTAATGCAATTACATAAGAATATACAGAGTTGGTCACGACAAAAGTGGCCAGTTTCATGTTGTTATTTATTTTAAGTAATAACAATACTGTATATGAAAAGAAAACAAATTACATTAAAGCTCTATGGATACATCCGTTATATGGAGCGCGGCCACATGTCTGTTATTCATTTTGGGTAATTTAAGTACAAGTCTTGCAAAAGATTCATCATTAAGACAAAGCTGAATTATATTATTTCTATAATTATAAGAAAAAAATTTTGTTTTAAAAATCTATTATCACTAAGGTTATTATTATTATTAATTCATATTATTCGTATAATTATTATTATTATTATTATTATATGGTGCTCTGTATCCTAAATAATATTATTATTATATTATTATAATTTGATTTTTTAACAATTATTAATTATTTATTTATATATTATTATTATTTATTATATTATAATATTTATCTATTATTGTTATTATTATTATTTAATTATTATATATTATTTAATTATTATTATAATATTAATTCAAATAATTTTTTTTCTAATAGCGAATATAGTTAATGATGATCTTATATTTCGTTGTCTTCCGTAATTTATTCATCTTCTCTATTTCAACTTCTTATATATGACTAAAGATACAGATAAAAAAAAAATATATAGGGTAAGAGCTCATGTCTCAGCTTTACCTAATTTTGTTTTACGCTTTAGTTATGAAACAAATGCTTTATTAAACTTAAATATGATATGTAGTATTTTAATAAAATATATTGTATAATTTTTAACATGCTATATATATATATAAGGGATGACTCACATGATAATGTGTAGTTCTGTATTACTATTAGTATAATAATAAATTGGGATTAGAGTAGTTTTACATTGAGTCTGTTAAGCTTATTACATCTTTAAATTATATGCGCTGTTCGTTAATTAAATTAGTTAATTATATGATCTTATTGAAAAAGTAATATAAAGTACTATTTTAATTAACGTCCTATTATATTAGATAAGATGTAGATATAGATTATAAGAGGTATATATATTAGCAAAAATTTATTATATATATTATATATATATATACTTAATAGGTATAATGATGATAAATATAAATTATATCATTAAAAAGTTTAGATATTAAATAATTTATATAATATTACTGTTCTCTTCGATGAACCATTATTAAATTATCTTCTAACTTTCTACTTAGTTATACTTAAATTTTATAAGATAAATTCTTAATCTTTTCTATAGCAATTAGTGTGATTGAAGCTATTTTAATAAATATATTATTATACTCATTATTATACCATATGATAAAAAGATATATATTATAGTATTATACAATGGTTCGTAGAGTTGAGTTACGAAAATAAATTCACACGTCCGAATCGTATTTCATCTTATAAATTTTACATGAATAGGTATCCTAGAAAAGTAAGGTTGTATTAGCCGCTCTATAATGAACATATGTTCACCAACTTATTCACACGTAACCATCATACACCGTTTAAAATAAGAGGAACGGTGCAGTAGTGAGATTATTTAGATTTTTATTTATAAAAATAGTAAATCAATTATCACTTTATTTTTGATAGACTTATCAGGTATTTATCTAACAAATCTAAAAGGGTAATAATGTTATATTTAAATAGTATATATTATATGATAGTTCACAAGAATTTTAAAAACTGAGCTATATAATATTTTCTATTTATTTGAAAATTTATTTAGTATATAAAATTTAATAAATAAATGAGTATTACTTACTACATGGAGCAAATAATGAATATTAGGTAATTGATGTTAGGTACTACTATTATCATTGTTAGAGTATTATAAGCTAATACCTACTTTATTATTACTGTTAATACTAGTAAGGTGTTACTACTTACTAACAGATATACATAATGACGTTAGAGGGTTTATAATAATATAATAATATGCTATGATTACGTAATATCATATATAGGTATATAAATATTTTATATATGTTGTACTCCAATATTGGTGTACTATATATATATATATTATATATATTATATCTATGTAACTATTTTTCAGGAAATCAAAATAAATCAAAATTAAATTCTAACACCATGGAAACCACATGACCAAAAACAAATAAAAAGCCAGCTGAAACTTTCTAATGACAATTTATGTTATGATCTTTTTGTTTTAAATAGGATTTTTTATATAGAGATCTCCGTTCACTTTATAACTTACAATCGCAAGATTCGATTAATCTCATCGATAAAAACTTTGTGAAAATAATAAGTTATACTATATTATAATATATATATATAGATATATCACTTATTAGAATAGTAATAGATATTGAATTAGATAGTAAATATATATATATATAAATAGTGATATATATATATAGATATATATATATTAGATTATATATTAATATATATAGATATTATATGCCTATATATATATATATACATGATATATATTATTATATTACTCTTTTTCACCCTTATATATATATATTACACTACGACCTATACTTATACTATACGCTCCCCCTATACTATAATATATTATATTATATTATATACTATACTATATATTCATATATTATAACACTATAATATATCTATTATAGTAGTTTACAAATATAG